>CAVNYN010286741.1:31605-50861 GCA_963692815.1 Nyctanthes arbor-tristis
TTTTTTTTTTGACCTCAACAATTGAGAATGCAAATTAAACTTTGTTTAACATATTAGTGGATCCCATTTAATAACTAAAATGCCAAAGAAATCAATATATATCAAATTTAAGGATAATTTATAAAGACTAAATTTGATTTAAGGTAAAATAGTCAAAAGAAATTTTTCTAATTAGCATGGGGATCAACTTGGTGAAAAAGATTGAGTTCGAGGCTTAAAAATCACAAAATCAATCTTTTAGACTAATCTGCATGAAAACAGAAAATTGAGGACCTTGGCGGAATTTTCGGGAAGGGAGGACTTGAGGTACCATGCAACCGCACACTTTTTCCATGCGGCCACATAGACGCAGTGCAGAAATTCTGCAGGAATCAGAAAGTGTGGGGCCGGCACACCGATCGATCAGGGCGCCCGCCTTTGCGATTCTGCCGAAAATTTTCTCCGAGACATGCAGGACAATGCGGGTGCACCGCTGAGGAGGGCACCTGCACTTGCATGTGGTCTTTTTCCTTCCTGTTTCTAGCCCTGTTTTTAGCCATTTTTCATGCTTGGCTTGCCATTTTTGTATTTCCAAACACACTCTAGTTTGCATAGGCAGCCTATAACATCTTTTAAAATCATCTCTTTACTTGAAACCAGACTAAAGACTACCATCTCTCCCATTTTCCTTGCCTTTGCCAAGCTTTTCATGACTTGGCAACTTATTTTCATTTCTTATACACTTTCTTTTTTCACTTAGCAAGATTGTTGCTCTTTCAGGTTTACAATTTATGCTTTCAAACTAGTGTTTAAAAAAGAGGTAAATCACAATACTAAGAAAATTTTCAATTCTATTTCCCATGGCCATGTAATTTACTCCCATTTCTTGAGTGCTTTACTTTAGTACTTTGTAAAACCGTTTTCTTATTTAAGTTCAAAATTCAAATCATCCAAATTAGCATTCTAAGGGAGAGCTAATCAATGTCACAATGCTAAAGAATTTCATTTTACTTACTTCTTGTTCTTAGAAATTTCCATGTAACTAATAAGCATAACTCTTACTTAATAAGCTAGACAAAGGTAATTAAATCACTTGTAAGCTTAGTAAATGATCACTTACTTGCAAGCCAATCGGATGATGCCTCGCGCGAAGTAGGATTTGCATGTAGTGACCCTAGAACCTTGCTCTGATACCACTCTGTCACACCCCCAATTTCACTACTTTATTATGATTATAGTTTATATTCAATAGCAGAAGCTTTTGAGTTTTAATTTCTTTTGTTTGTGCAATTTGTAGGGGACGGGACTTACAAATCAAGTACTTTGCACAACTTCATTTAGATTTTGAAAAGATCAAATAGCACAATGTATTATAATAGTAAGTGTTTCATTTATTAACTTAGCCAAGCAAAACTTTTTCCATTGACATACATATCGATACAAAAAGTACTAGATTCAAGTATAGTTCTTAGGTATATTTATAGCCAAAGTATATCTTATGACTCTAAAGATGTGTCTCCTTCTACATGCAAAATCCACTTCTATACGCGAGCATACTCCGGTTCTTAGCTTTCTTGGCTAATATGTTGCCTTCATCCATCTACAAAATGGTAGAAAATAGGGGGTGAGTACAACGTACTCAGTGAGTAACAAAATACTTTGTTTTACCTTTCATTTGGAAAACGCTTTTCAATCATGAGTTCAAGAAAATCAAGCAATGCACAAAGCCATTTGACGCATGAAAGGGCCATATAATTAGTTAACTAATACCCATGGTGTGCACATAATTCAATATCAATTCAAAATGGCCAAGATCACATAGCAAAGTCATAATACCACAAAGGATACCACATAGCCAAAATGACCAAGACTATATAGCAAGGTCATGTTCCACAAAGCAATTCAAAACGGGTAGGTCGTTTAATGATACCAATGCAACAAACCAATTTCTTTGCCTAATGATGCATTAAAATCTCAATGACAATGCATCAAAAGAATCCATACTTATCATTAAAATCCCAATTGTTTTGTATAATGATAATGTATCAAAAATCCATACATGTCTTATAAAAACATTAAATGAAAGGAAACCAAAGTACTCATTACTCACCTTTTACTTGAACAATGGAAAATGCCTTCAAATCTTTGATATCTCTTGAGCAAAAATGGTTTTTCAAGCAAGGGTTCTATATATATGAAAAGGGCTTTGTTTTTAAGGCGATGAAGGTGTTTTAGAGAGTTTTAATTGGTGTTTTATGGCTTCCCAAATTTTTGGACGAATTTCTTTAACTTTGAGCCCTTTTTTATAGTTGTGAGAATTTAGTTGTATTTAACTAGCAATTGAAATCCATTATTCATAAGACGAACAAGTGTCTCGTACACTTGTCAAGATCTAATAAATTTATTATTTTATAAATGTCATGTGCCTGAAAACTTGGCACAAATAGCAAGTTTAGGACTTACAAATATGACAAGTGTCTTAGCACTTGTCAAACTAGCATTATTAATTACAAAAATGACAATTTAGTAATTACAAAAATAACCAATGTCCCCTAATTTGCCAATTTAGCACCTTGTCTCTAGGGAACAACTTGGCCAACCCTTATAATTTTTTTTTTGACCTTGGGTTATAAATCATGAAAAATTCGAGTATTTATTCATATCATTGTCAAAATAATTATCTATTGCTTAGTTTATTGTTAAATTTTTACTGGATGTTACAGTCTTCCCTCTTTTTATGAATTTCGTCCTCGAAATTCGATAACTATTATTTTCGTAAGCATAATCATATTGATACTGATTTCAAAGGCATAGTTTTTGACTTAGGAGAGTAGGGACTATACTTGTAATACTAAGGTAATACTCTTTCAGTAGGATTGTTCTCTTTGGATTTGTTAGGACAATTTCTGATCATGTGTCTTTCTTGTCTGCACCCGTAGCATACTCTTGGTCGTTTCTTGCAAGGTCCATTATGCCATTTATTACATGTTGGGCACTTGCTTATATTATTTGATTCTTCCTCTGAGTTAAATCTTTTTTCTCGGTCTCAGTTATTTCCATTGTCCCCATTAGGGTTAGGTTTTCGAAGTTCTCTAGCTCTAGTGATTTTGGCTTCAACTTGTTCCGCTAATAAGGCCCGATCCACAATAGCTGTAAAATTTAAGCTTGCATTGATTGACATTAACACATCTCTGGCTAATTCAGGTTTTAATCCTTCTATAAATCAATTGATCTTCAATTCTGGGGTCCCCAACATATGAGTTGCAAACCTAGACAATTCTTCAAACTTTTGGACGTATTCGGCCACGACTATTTGTTTTTGCCTCAAATGAATAAACTCATTCAATTTCTGGTTTCTAACTGTTGAAGAGAAATATTTAGTGTGGAATTTTTCACAAAATTCCTCCCAAATTAACTCTTCAGCTTCTCCCATACTAATTAAAGTGTCCCACCAGTAGCCTACACTTTCCCTTAGCATGAAAGTTGCACAATTTACTTTTTCATGATCGGGGATATGTGCATAAGAGAACATTCTTTCCATCGTTCGAATCCAATTCTCAACTTCAATTGGATCCTTGGCTTCTTCAAAAATTGGAGGTTTAAGTCGACGGAATCGTTCTGTCGTATTATCTTTTTCCTCCCTATTATGTGATGATTCCCCATTCAAATTTTGTTGAAGGAGTAAATCAATTTGACGGGCTTGTTGGCCAGCCAATTGAGTCAATCGCTCTAAGGTGTTGTTAGTTTCCTCCTGCGACATGTTTCTATACCTGCCCATAGATTTAAAGTACGGCTTAAAACTTAATACCATGGACTTACTTAGGAATGTAATTATCTTGGCCAAATTGTTTGAATATCATAATACTTATACGAATCTTCCATTATTGTTCTAATTTCCCCAGTGTTGCACTTTAAAAAATTGGTCAAGAATGAAAAATTTAATGACCAATACTAATTGGGATGCAAAATCAAGGTTTATTCTTACATATTGGTGGATATTTTCTTAATAACTTGCTTCTATGTTTTGGAATACCTTTTTCTACCACTTGCTTAAGTCTAAGATTTATATGTTCAAATTAGCATTCCAAAGAGAGGTAAACCCATATCAAACACTAAGATTTTTTTTTTTTTACCTCAACAATTGAGAATGCAAATTAAACTTTGTTTAACATATTAGTGGATCCCATTTAATAACTAAAATGTCAAAGAAATCAATATATATCAAATTTAAGGATAATTATTAAAGACTAAATTTGATTTAAGGTAAAATAGTCAAAAGAAATTTTTCTAATTAGCATGGGGATCAACTTGCTGAAAAAGATTGAGTTTGAGGCTTAAAAATCAAAAAATCAATCTTTTAGTCTAATCTGCATGAAAACAGAAAATTGAGGACCTTGGCGGAATTTTTGGGAAGGGAGGACTTGAGGTACCATGCGGGTACCATGCGGCCGCACGCTTTTTCCATGCGGCCACATAGACGCAGTGCAGAAATTCTGCAGGAATTAGAAAGTGTGGGATGGGCGCACCGATCGATCAGGGCGCCCACCTTGGCGGTTCTGCCCAAAATTTTCTCCGAGACATGCAGGACAATGCGGGTGCACCACTGAGGAGGGCGCATGCACTTGCATGTGGTCTTTTTCCTTCCCGTTTCTAGCCCTTCTTTTAGCCATTTTTCATGCTTGGCTTGCCATTTTTGTATTTCCAAACACACTCTAGTTTGCATAGGCAGCCTATAACATCTTTTAAAATCATCTCTTTACTTGAAACCAGACTAAAATGGTAGAAAATAGGGGGTGAGTACAACGTACTCAGTAAGTAACAAAATACTTTGTTTTACCTTTTATTTGGAAAACGCTTCTCAATCATGAGTTCAAGAAAATCAAGCAATGCACAAAGCCATTTGACGCATGAAAGGGCCATATAATTAGTTAACTAATTCCCATGGTGTGCACATGATTCAATATCAATTCAAAATGGCCAAGATCACATAGCAAAGTCATAATACCACAAAGGATACCACATAGCCAAAATGACCAAGACTACATATCAAGGTCATGTTCCACAAAGCAATTCAAAACGGGTAAGTCGTTAACTAATGATACCAATGCAACAAACCAATTTCTTTGCCTAATGATGCATTAAAATCTCAATGACAATGCATCAAGAGAATCCATACTTATCAATAAAATCCCAATTGTTTTGTATAATGATAATGTATCAAAAATCCATACATGTCTTATAAAAACATTAAATGAAAGGAAACCAAAGTACTCATTACTCACCTTTTACTTGAACAATGGAAAATGCCTTCAAATCTTTGATATCTCTTGAGCAAAAATGGTTTTTCAAGCAAGGGTTCTATATATATATGAAAAGGGCTTTGTTTTTAAGGCGATGAAGGTGTTTTGGAGAGTTTTAATTGGTGTTTTATGGCTTCTGAAATTTTTGGACGAATTTCTTTAACCTTGAGCCCTTTTTATAGTTGTGAGAATTTAGTTGTATTTAACTAGAAATTGAGATCCATTATTCATAAGACTAACAAGTGTCTCGTACACTTGTCAAAATCTAATAAATTTATTATTTTATAAATGTCATGTGCCTGAAAACTTGGCACAAGTAGCAAGTTTAGGACTTACAAATATGACAAGTGTCTTAGCACTTGTCAAACTAGCATTATTAATTACAAAAATGACAATTTAGTAATTACAAAAATAACCAGTGTCCCCTAATTTGCCAAAATAATTATCATTGTCAAAATAATTATCATATTGCTTAGTTTATTGTTAGATTTTTACGGGATGTTACAGTTAAAGAAGCAAAAGGCTGGTCCGATTGTTTATCTATCTAATTCTGAATCCTCGAATATATGGTCTGGCTTCTTGGATTTAGAGCATCATCAGAAACTCGTGCATTTGCAAAGAGTTGTTCATTTGAAGGAAAACCATAGAAGTGAGGGAAAAGAACAGCAAAAATGGTCATTTAGGAAGCTTTTAATCTCTTTATTTGGAGAGGCAAATAAGAAAAAAGAGCACAAAAAAGTGAAGGGCCTGGTTCTTATAATCTCTACTACAGAAAACCTAATTTTAAGAACAATTTTGGATGGAGCATTACATTGGACGAGTCTGATTACCCACCTCTTGGCAACTCAGACGCTGGAGCTTATCTTGTCAATCTCTCTGCGGTAGGCATATGTGGCCTAATAAAAAGTCAACATCTGCCCTTATACTGCCACATGTCCTACTCTATTCCGCCACATTATGAACTCTGCTCTAGGCTTTTGCTCATAATCTTTTTGTGACTTGCATTGCATGATAGATGATGGCACCGCATGTCAATCCAAGGGTGACTGAGTTTGGCATTGTGCTGAGAGGGGCTGGTAAAATTCAAATCGTATATCCGAATGGAAGTCTAGCTATGAATGCCAAAGTAACAGAAGGTGACGCATTCCGGATTCCAAGATACTTCCTATTCTGCCAAATTGCATCAAAGTCAAGCCCTTTTGAGTTCTTCGGCTTCATCAGCGCATTATAATCGGCCTCAGTTCTTGGCAGGGGCCACTTCGCTAATGCGAACCATGAAAGGGGCTGAACTTGCTACGACATTTGGAATCAATGAGGAGAAACTAGAAGAGATACTCAACGCTCAGAGAGAATCGGTTATCGGTTATCCTGCCATCGGCCAAGACAACACAGGTTGAGGAGGAGGAGGAGAAGTCTGAGAGGGTAGCAAATATGATCGGGAACCTTGAAGATGACATGGTTATGTTGTTGCCACCAGACAAGACGGATGAGGAGATGGACAAGTCTGAGACAAGACGGAGGAGGAGATGGCGGAGGAGCCTTGGCGATGACATGATCGTGGGATTCGATTAGTGTAGCAGAGCAGGTCGGCTGATGATCTGGGGCAAGGCTAGAATTCGAATCCGATTGTACTCTATCAGCATATGTTCGATGTTGCTTTATTGATTATATATGTTTCTTCTGAATTTGTAGTAATAAATTACTTCTCAGTCGAACGTTTCATCATGAAGAGGATTTTTGTCAGCTGACGTATTCCATTTAACGAAAAATTGCAACGTTTTTTTAAATATATTTGATTTGATCCCATACCAAATCCATCTCAGGTTTAATTCCGATTCACCATCTTCAATCATTCTTGAGAAAGAAATTGGCGGGACTCACTCCTTAGGTAAGCTCCAATGTGAAAAAAAAAAAGAAAAAAAAAGTCTAATTAATAGGTAATATAGTCAAAATTAACAAATTAATTGATCTATGACATAGAGAAACTGTAGTTTATCATATCACTATGTCACTGTTAAAGGAAAAATATATTCACACTGCATTATTTGATAATTATATATACCATATTTTTATTAATGCGATGATACATTAGTAAAGAATTTATGTAAGTTTTTGTTTCTTTCTTCTTCATTTTTTTTATTTAAGGGGTTGTTTGATACTCTTTATCATTTCTCTTTATAATCCCACCTATCACTGATTTGACCATTGATTTGACTACTTTTCATCTATAATCACAAATTTCAAACTTACATTAAATCTACACCATTCATTTCACCTCTTTATAATTTCTCTTTATAATTCAATTTGGATAAATAGCTTCAAACAACCCCTAAGTATCACTTCAATGTGATATATTAAAAAAATTTGTTTGTGCACTTTAAAATTATAGAAATATATGAAGTGAACTTGACAGAACTCGACTATTATTATTATATAAAAAGTTGGAGACTCATATAAAGTGACAAAAAAGAATAGAGACAACATTGTGTAAAAGTTAAAAGGTTAGGGACTAATGGTAAAATTTACCCAACAAATTATTGTGGGCCAATTTGATTATGCCATAAAGACTAAAGAGCTACTAAAATGAACACAGAAGGGTAAACTGTAAACATGCAAAGATAGACTAAGGTTCCCAGTCAAGTCCTCCCTCCCCATTTTCTAAACCCCTGCTGCTTTTCTATCTTTCCACAAAGGCCAAAATTATTTCTCTTCAAGACCTAATAAATCTCATCCAGCTCCAACATTGAGCGCTACACCAACGTCGGACCATAAATCAACAAGAAGAAAGAGAAAATAATTAATATTCAAATTTTGAAAAAAAGGGGGCAAAGTACATGTATACCGAGACATACATGTGGCTCAGTCTCTCATCATATCATATTGTTGTCAAGTTCATATGCTAGGGTAAAGCTGTAAAGGTACATATTCACAAAAATTTAGGGATCTAATCGAAACGACTCAAAGCTAGAAAACTCAATTAAAACTTCGTCGAAACTTGAGTAACCAAAAATAAAACTAATCCCTTAAGAACCGATAAAACAGAAAAATAGTATAGATATAATCCCATCCAAGAGGAATCCGCGGCTGACCAAAAGTTCTTCCTATTCTTAGCCATCCGATTATTTGATCCAACGGCCTATGAAAAACCCTAAAACGCCCCAAAGCACTTTGAATTCCATATATAAATCACCTCTCCCTTTTTATTCTCGCTCTTCACAGAAAAAATAAATTCTCCTCTGCTGCCGGGAAGCGAGAGATCTCTCTAATTCTATATATTCCAGGTAAATTATTCTTTATATTCATGTATATCAACTGATTCGTTCTATGCATGTGGATGGTTTCTATTAATCTCTGATGCTCTGAACGTACGTTTGTGTATCAATGTGTACTGATCTATATTGTTTTGGATATGTGTAATAGATTTGTTATATCTAAATATTCACACAAATCTGTCTTGCTTTGAATGTTTTTTATTACATTCCTTTAGTGTTGTGAAATAGTCATGTGACAGATTCTTGTCCAATCGTTTAATCAGTGAGATCTACTATTATTTCCTGTTATATGAATTTTTAATTCGCTAATTGAATAACACAATGGTTTGATAAATACTTTCCGATTTTTCCTCTGTTGAGTGTATAGTAGATATATGGTCTTTACTGGTATCCAGATAAGTACCTAAGATTCCACCGAACTATTTAGTATTATGTGAACATACGGTAAAATAATATCACAGATCTGTGTGTTTTTGGATCTATTGGTGCATGAGTTCTAGATTCTATTGCAAAACTTTTTTAATGGTATGGACGTGCTTTTCTATATTTGTGCAATGTATATGTATATCTGTTAGATGTATCAATGTGGTTTATAGTATGCTGTATCACATCATACTATAATATTTGGTTTCAGTAGAAGAATTTCTATCAGTTTTTGGTTATTAACCAAAATTATTATTAATTTGCTTCATTAATTTCTTCTGTAAATTTTGTTCTGACTCTTTCCATTTGTTTATAACAGCTTTGATTTTAGAACTTCAGCATGGGTAAGGAAAAGAGTCACATTAATATTGTGGTCATTGGCCATGTCGACTCGGGAAAGTCAACCACAACTGGACATTTGATCTACAAGCTTGGTGGTATTGACAAGCGTGTTATTGAAAGGTTTGAGAAGGAGGCTGCTGAGATGAACAAGAGGTCATTCAAGTATGCTTGGGTGCTTGACAAGCTAAAGGCTGAGCGTGAGCGTGGTATCACCATTGATATTGCCTTGTGGAAATTTGAGACAAACAAATATTACTGCACAGTTATTGATGCTCCTGGACATCGTGACTTCATCAAGAACATGATTACTGGTACTTCACAGGCTGACTGTGCTGTCCTTATCATTGACTCCACCACTGGTGGTTTTGAAGCTGGTATTTCCAAGGATGGCCAGACCCGTGAGCATGCTTTGCTTGCCTTCACTCTTGGTGTGAGGCAAATGATTTGCTGCTGCAACAAGGTCAGACTGTAGTGATGGTTGCTCATTTATTTGTTTGTTTATTGTCAATTCTATTAGGTTCCTGATAATAACTGTCATTTGTTGTAATCTATATTATGTAGATGGATGCCACCACTCCTAAATACTCAAAGGCTAGGTATGATGAAATTGTGAAGGAAGTGTCATCCTACATCAAGAAGGTTGGATACAACCCTGACAAGATCCCATTTGTCCCCATCTCTGGTTTTGAGGGTGATAACATGATTGAGAGGTCCACCAACCTCGATTGGTACAAGGGCCCAACCCTTCTTGAAGCGCTTGACATGATTCAGGAGCCCAAGAGGCCCTCAGATAAGCCCCTGCGTCTCCCACTTCAGGATGTTTACAAGATTGGTGGCATTGGAACTGTCCCTGTTGGTCGTGTGGAGACTGGTATGCTCAAGCCTGGTATGGTTGTCACGTTTGCTCCATCTGGTTTGACAACTGAAGTTAAGTCTGTTGAGATGCACCATGAGGCCCTTCAGGAGGCTCTGCCTGGTGATAATGTTGGATTCAATGTCAAGAATGTTGCTGTGAAGGATCTTAAACGTGGTTATGTGGCCTCCAATTCCAAGGATGATCCTGCCAAGGGTGCTTCCAGCTTCACTTCCCAGGTCATCATCATGAACCACCCAGGCCAGATTGGAAATGGATATGCCCCAGTGCTTGATTGCCACACATCCCACATTGCTGTCAAGTTTGCTGAGCTCCTGACCAAGATTGACAGGCGTTCTGGTAAGGAGCTGGAGAAGGAGCCCAAGTTCTTGAAAAATGGTGATGCTGGTATGGTGAAGATGATTCCAACCAAGCCTATGGTTGTGGAGACATTTTCTGAATACCCACCTCTTGGTCGTTTTGCTGTGAGGGATATGCGTCAGACAGTTGCTGTTGGTGTCATCAAGAGTGTGGACAAGAAGGATCCTACAGGTGCCAAAGTGACCAAAGCTGCAGTTAAGAAGGGTGCCAAGTGAAGTAAATTGCAGACGGATATCGTTTTGTTTAATTGCATTAGTTACCTTTCGATACCTTCAGTTTTGATTTTTATGGCCATGACAGATGATATATCTGGATTTTGCCATTTCTATTTTGGTTTATACTGCGTGAGATGAGTTGTATGCCCAATATCCGAAGTCAGTTTCAATTACAATCTATTTTGTGCTGTCTACTTCATCTTAAGTGTTGAGAATGGTATCCTAGCTATGGTTGGAGGTAGAAATCTCCGTTCATCATTACAGTAATTATTACTAAAGTGATCGCTTGACCATGGTGTTGCGAACAAAATTTGTTTAAAAGAAAATTGTTAATTAAGCGTGGAGATAATCAAATCATAGTCAATGGACGGTGAATTGCTCGTTTTCGGATATCTGCCAGTCCCATTTTCTGCAGACTCGAGACCTGTTTCAACTTCCGGTTCTGAGTTTCTTTTATCTTTAAAAGAGTGATTTGTTTTGGCAGGTCA
Source organism: Nyctanthes arbor-tristis (assembly GCA_963692815.1). NCBI lineage: Eukaryota > Viridiplantae > Streptophyta > Magnoliopsida > Lamiales > Oleaceae > Nyctanthes > Nyctanthes arbor-tristis. The sequence goes on from CAVNYN010286741.1 coordinate 42,859, forward strand.
AAATTTTTAGTCTGTGGCTGTATTTTTTTCTCAATTAACTTTTTATACACACACCACATTTAAATTTAATTACTAATGATCTCAACCACTACTATTTCTGATTTCATGATGAAATTTAGTAAGAGCTAGAGCTTGATCAAGTATGTGACAAACATTCAACAAAACAAGTCCTACTGTAGTGGGACTAGTTTTACCATATTTATCTTATTTACTAAAATAGAAAATTTTTTAGAAACATTCTGCAAGTTTTTTAACAAAACTTTGCACCTCATATAGCGTATATGGATGGATGCACACTAGGTGTATTTTATGTACGCCACATGTATTTTCAATACATACCACACTAAGATATTTTGTTTTTGCTACAAAACCTCTTAGAGGTTAGAGGTTTTGAAAAGGGAGTCTTACTAAAATATCCTTAATGAAGTACATAAATAACCCCTCAGTAATTATTTCTTCACCCACCCTACAAATGATAAAAACAACATATCAATGTATATTGACACGAACAAAACAAAGAAACCGAAATGGCTATTTCTTTTATATATTATGTTTTAATTAGGCTATGACTCCACTAGTAAATTAATTGTGGTGCATTTATAAGATTTGTATTTTAACTAGTGGAGTGCATACAAATTCTGTAACAAATTTTGCAGTAGCCATATGGCCACCCATTGTTGATATATCATGAACCTTTACAGTTACATCATTAAGATTTTTGTCATATTCTTTTCTTCGACATTATGTAGATCGGTACTTGATTTCTAGCCAAATTTTTTTGTCATCATATTTTCAAAATATCAATAAAAAATTAGTAACGGCATTTATTTTAATCTCTTTCTTAGCCAAATTTTTGCATGGAAATTTTTATCAAATACAAGATATGCTAACTAATGAAAATTTGAGAATAAAGATGTGATAAAAAAGTTAGGGGCATAAATACAATATAATTAGTAAAAGTAAAGGTCATGCAATGCAATTAAAATGTGGTGTGGTTATAAATAATGTGATGTCAATATAACCACCCATTTAATAATTTTCAAAAGTAAATGGCATTTTTCAATTTTGCCACCAGACGTTTGGCACTTTTGCTATAGCTAAACAAAAATATCATCTTTTCGTTGCTGCAACAATTCATACTATTTTTGTCAAAACAAAACTTTTAGTTTTAACTATTTTGATACAACAAATGACCACCCAAAAAGCCCAGTGCATTTGTTTAATACGCCTGATCTGACATAGAAAGAAAGCCGCGTACTCTACAAACATGTGATGAGATGGCATTTCCAAGATGACTAACTTCAAAGCCGCGTACTCTACAAACCTGTGATGAGATGGCATTTCCAAGATGACTAACTTCAAGTGTCCAATGTAACCTTGCTTTTGATGTTGAGGTCAAGATCTTATGGGGAAGAAGTTCCATAACTACACCGACCTGCAGAACGACATAGCAGTAAATAAACAGTAAACTTACCCACAATATGAGAAATTCATGTCTTGACTGATATATGCAAGCTTTATGTGTTTAAATTATGAAAACAGTAAAGTTCCAGTTTTCATACAATTCCAAGCTGTGAGGAAATATATTAATGTTGATGCAGGAGGGTAAGGGAAAAAATACATAAATAAAAAGGTTTACCTAGTATATTAGTTACAGCTCTCCATCATTATCAAGTTGTGCTCTTGTAGCTGCCTTTTCTGCTTCTTCTAGAACAAATATTTTGAGCGACTCAACATCCCTAGGCCCTGAAATGACGATTTTGGCAGAGGCAGGTTAGATCTTGTAAATGCAAAGCTTCTATATAACAAGTAAAAAATGCTTTTCAGTTATTCATTCTCAAAGAAAGATGATTTCAGATTTGACAGCAGAAAAGCAATTCTTGGTTTTGTTTATCCTTATATTAAAGAAAACAAGCCAAGACCCATGTAGTCTAACGGCATGTAAGTAGGTTTTCCACATCCTAGGTCTAGGGTTCAATTCCCCTCGCCAACACTCACCTTGTAACGTTCCAAAGAAAAAAAAAATGAAAAAAAAAAAAAAAAGGTTGGGAGGGGAAGAAAAGGACCTATCAGAAGTAAAATTAAGACTGGAAGATCTTTCTGTAGATTAAGCAATTTGACTCCAGCCACATAAAATTTCAATTTTGTGAGTTGAATTTTTGGGTTTTCTATAACTATATTAAAGAAAAAAATAAATAAATAAAGAGAAATGAAATATGAACCCTAATATTAACACAAGTATTAACACCATGAAAGATCTTTGTGTAGATGAAGCAATGTTACTCCAATAACAACAAACTCTTCACTGAGAGATCTCGTGTAGTTTGGGTGATCGTTGTGAGGCTGGGTGGGATTAATGGAATAGCTTTTGTTGGAAATAAAATGGATATTAAAATTCAACAAATGGACAAGTAATAGACAATAAAATATTTGCTGTAAAACTGCTGGTGGCAGAGGTTCTGGCAGTGAAGGTGGAGGTTGCAGCCGGGTGGGGTGGGGTTGAGAACCTATGATGTAATAAAATAATTTTTATGTGCATGTTATTTCTCTTCCTAGATGGGATTTTTGACTTTAAACAGTCAAAACAAATAGACTATGCAAGAAAATGGCAGATTAAAGGAGGTTCGGAGCATGATTTAAAGGTTAGGAACCATCTCTTCAGCAACCTCATAGATCAGGAAACATTTGGGCTAATTTCTTGCTTCTTAATTAATAAGGATTTTTTTTTAATTTATCAAAGCAGAATTAGTATCTACAAAAGGAAGCAAGCCTAAAAAGACGCATTAGGATTGCAGAACTGGGAAAGAATAGAACATCAAACGGTTGTTTGTCACGCCATTAGTCTTTTCTTATAGTCAAACCCAAAGATAGAAAATAGAGAGAAAAGCAACAATAAGTGAAGGAACAGATGCAAAGGGAAGGATACTAGCATATATCCAGTTATTTGGGGCTGACTTCTTTAATTCTCATTCATATCTTTCCCTCAATAGTCATTAACCAGATAGCCAAGTGGTAAATGCATGGTGATTCGGACAATATGCCTCTAAGTTCTAAAACAGTGTGTAAGAGACCTGTATGCTAGGTCAAGGCTGACACACTTGCACGCATGAAACAGCTATAGCAACAGAAAGAAAAAGCTCAGCCTGGAAATTCTTCAATCAAATGATTGCAGCGGAGCACTTATGAACACACAGGAATCGGTTAAACAAAGTTGTTAATAAAATGATCCCTGTGGGCAAGAAAAAAATAGTGCATGAATCAAGGGAAAACAGAAACTAAGAATCCCTATTAGCAAAATCAAGCAATTATCAACCAAGTAAAATTAGTTAAAAAAATCTAGTGTATGATTTTTATGGGCTAAAATAATTACCTTGGTACTTTGCAACTTCTTCCCCATTATAGAACAGCTTGAATGTAGGATATGAGTGAATATCAACTTTTGTACATACTGGTTTATTTGTTGTGCAATCAACTTCTCCGATCTCTATTTCATCCTCGCCTTCCATTTTTATTCCTAAATCCTCCCATAACGTCCCCAAGTTCTTACTGAAAGACATTTTCAACTATTATTAAGCCAAGAATATTTTATACTGGACTTCATGCAGGTAAGCAAAAACTAAATGGAAAGAATTACCAATGCTTACACCAAGGGACACAAAATTTCACGAACCATGCTGTGTCTTTCTCCTTCACCTAAGTGAAAGCACATGGGCATCATAAAATGCTATGAAAAATCATAAATGGGATGCGCAAGTTAAACAATTAAAGCTCATTACACTTAAGAAAAGCAATTTAGTGGTATAGTGTTTTCCTCACTCAATGTTACCATGACACACAACAGATTGAATTATTGAAAGAGGGAGGGGGAGAGGATATGATACAAATGTTCATTTCTTTCTTTCCCTTTTTCCCCTTATCTAATTTTCAAAAATTCTAAGAGAACTTTCCGGAAACTTTGTCAAAAATTTAGAAATTGTAACAAAATTAAAAATGTAGTTATGGGCGTTAACTATGAGCCAATTTCAAAGTTCAAAACAAAAGCATGATCGCAATGAGAATTAGCACATTCTAGTGCAATAATTAATTATTTTATGCCAACCTTCTAACGGGATTGGATTATTTTGGCATTTTGGTTAATCAATTTATACTAAATGGTTCTTTTAAGTTAATATTGGAAACATAAAATTAAATTAATAATTCCATACAGCTTTTCCGCAGCATTTCATGTTCTAGTTCTGCACAAAAATGAAGTTTCCCAGTTTGCTTCTGTTTCTCGTTTCAGTGAAACCTAAGTTGTATTTGATGCGCAGCATTTCATGTTCTAGTCCTTCACAAAATTAAAGTTTCCTTGTTTGCTTTTGTTTCTTGTTTCAGTGAAACCTAAGTTATATTTGATGTTGTTCAAAAAATTGAGCATCAAACATAGCTAATCTATGACCGAACATGAAACTGTGGTCTCAAGCTCCATTGCAGAATTTTCCCCAGAAAGCATGAGTCAGCATTTTAACTAAAATGAATTTCATTCTAGATGATCCTTCTAGAAGGTTATTCTAGCTATCTTCCTAGTTATTTGGTCAAATATTTATATTTAGAGGGTCCTAAGGAAAAAATATTCAGTTACTAAAAAACTAAAATAATAGATTCTTTGAGATAAAACAATCATAGCTATTACATTGCTCCAATTTCTTTCTCCACAAAAATGCAAGATTTAGTTACATTCAGTCATGGATCTCTTATTCATATTTATTCAACACAAAGTGCTGATCCAATCAAAAATTATATTCTCATTATTTCATAATCCAACTTTTTAATTTCTTCTAAGTGACTCCTTGTCATGGATATAAATGGTGATAAATATGTGTATCTTTTTCCAGAAATTATCATAGAGATATCGAGGATTAAACCATTTTAAGAATGAAACTCGGAGTATAAATAGAACAAAAGACCCTGTAACTATTGAAGAAATAGCTACAATGAATCCCGCTTTTACCTCTAAGCTACACAGCTACAATGTGATTTACTAAAAAATCACAGATTCAAACAGGAAAAACTCTACCATGATCACATGGATCTAGAGATGCAATGGATCACCATATCCTTATTGAGCTTTTTTTTTTTTTAATTAGAAATTAAATTGTAGCATCGCCTCAGAGAAAAAGTAAAAGAATTTCATAACAAATGCTGAGTATTCAAGACATTAAAGGTACAAGTAAATCCAGCACAAAAGTGAAAATAAATAGAGCACATATTGTCAACACAGTAAAAATCCAAAAAATTGCTTAAATATAAAAGTGAGTATAGCATCACTAAAAAAGACATTAAAAAAAAAGAACACAAATCATATCTTCACCCGCAATAGTATCTTATACGCGATCTGTGATCCATTATTGTATGAGAACAAATTAAGAAGTGAGTCTTTGATTTTTCACCTTATCATCGAAAGTGTCACTGGTTAGGGTTATGACCTCGGCCTTCGCTGAATTATCATGTGCACAAACTAAGAGGAGGATGGATGTTAATAAGAAGAATTGGAGAATGAACAAACGGTGTTGCATCTTAAGTGGCCGGAGATCTTCGATATCTAAAGACCGTCGGCGCCGGCGAACTTCGTTAACCGCGGCAAAGTTCGGTAGTAAAACTGGAAAGGACTTTTCCCAAAATTGAATGGTAAATGTTACTCAACGGCCATACGAAAGGGCAGAAGCCGAAAGCGGAAAATCGAGCCTGTCGTTGGGAGTTTTACGTCTAAATTTAGGGTAAATTTCACAAAAGGCCCCCACTTTTACAAAAAGTAACAATTTCATCCTCACCTTTTTTTAAGCATGTAGGTCTCCAATATTTCAAAAATAAACACAAAAGATCCTTACATACTATTTTTGCCTATTTTCAGTGTTCACTTTTTCTATAAAGTCAATTTACCCTTTATTTAAATTTAACAGATAACAACACAAATTTTAATTATATATTTTGATCTTTCTGTCGTTTTCTCTTTCACGCACTTATGTTTATTCATCTGTATATTGTTTTCTCATATACCTACTTAACTTAAGATATACATAAACATTGATTAATATATTATATTTTTCATTCACTTACCTAATACCACCACTAGTATTATAGTAACTTAAGACAATGAACTCTCTGAATTTTAAGCATAAATAAGCAATGATAATCGAGATGCCATTGATATTCGAGTCATGTAAATTAGAACGACTAAAAATGTATAAATTTTTCTTGTGGAAAAAATTAAAAGTTTAAATTATTCGTAAATTTAAAAATTGAGTACGCCTTTCGTTTCCGCTACAACCCCTCTCATTTCAAATTTTTGCGTCTACATATGGCTAAAAATGATAAATAAATCTCATTTTATTATTGTTAAAGGCAACTTAACTGAAAATCTTCTTCACTCTAAAAAAAATAGTAAAAGAAATAGTGACAGTACTTGTTGGAAGTTAAGAGTAACTAATTAGAGAAGGCAACATATTTTTCATTCTTTTATTTAATTATTTTAGATTTTTTTAAAAGATTTTTGTACTAATTTCTTTTAGTTCATATGAGGAGGGTAAAATTGTTATTTTGTAAGCATACAAATCTGAAAATAGATAGAAATTGCCCATAGAAATTTTTCTACTTTTTTCGAAAAGGCTGGGGAAAGTTGATGATGAAATTGTTACTTTTTGTAAAAGCTAGAGACCTTTTGTGAAATTTATTCATAAATTTAAATAGGTTTATAAAAGTTAAATTTATAAAAGGACCTGAGATGAAAATCAAACACAAATGGGTATGTTGTTTGGGACTTTGCCAAAATTTCAACCTTTAAAATTAATGTGCGAAAAAGAACAATGTTTAATGGCGAACAGCGTCAATTACCCATTTTTAATTTCAGGAACTAAGGCATTAATACAAAATCAGTACGTGTGTAATCACTTTTGGCACAATCTGACTAGGAATGGTAACGAGACGGGTATTACCAGATACCCACTTGTACCCGTCACGTTAAATATTGGGGCGGGAAAGAGGTGAAGGATTTCACTCCGAAGTCTTATCGGGTGGGGGTCGGATACTGGCCGCCCCAACTCGCCCCGACTTGATGCCCGATTTATTTTATTTAAACCTAAGTAGTGAGTCTATGAGAATTTAATCCCGAATATCCAAGATGAAAACATTAAACCTTAACTATCCCGACTTGTACCCTTTTTGTTGAATTTTTAATTAACCTTAATAATTAATTCATTCAAAATTTGAGTTTTCTTAAAATAAAAAAACTAATTCAAAGATAAAATCAAACCCTATCCCTAAATCAACTCTCCTCCTGTCGTCTTTGTCTCTGTCCAACTCAAACCCTTCAACTTCAAGTCTCCACTAGTCCACCCAATCTCAAAGTTTCCGCTACCGCACCGGGCCTTTCTCTCTCTTTATTTTTATTTTTTTTTTAAAGATTTTTTCCTTAACGGGGGGAGGGGGTAACAAGTATTTTTCTCGTAATGGGTATTTTTTTCTTGACAGGACGGTGGTGGGGGAAGGCATACCAGCCCCGAATCCGCTCCATTGTCATTCTTAAATATGACCCAGGCCATGAGACCAACAAATTTTCTCCTTTCTTCCTTCGACGGAGAAAGTGAGAGAGTTCAAAAATTGTTCCAATAGTTGCATGGCTCTACACTCTTGCTACGGCTAATGTTTAGTCAATGTCAAAGAATAGATGGGATAAAATATACATACGGGTGGGTAGTAATGCGCAAATTTCTTGTGGGGTGCACAAAACTGCAACGCTGAATACAATGGCGTAGCCAGACGATAAGAGAGGGGGGAGCCAGATTGATAACTCGAAGAAGTCTATGAATACTCATTTTTCAAGATCACACAAAGTGAAGTGTATTAAAAAAAGCGTTCAACAACTCAAAGTTTAGTTCACTAAACTAAAAAGTTGAGTTAAACACGATGATTTTTTTACTTTAGCAAATTTATCAATAAGAGGATATATATTTATTTTGCTAACAAGC
>CAVNYN010286742.1:0-44645 GCA_963692815.1 Nyctanthes arbor-tristis
CGTATAGCTTGATTTGGACCTTAAACTTAAAAACCAAAAGAAAAAAGGGGGAAAGGGATAATTGAGCTAAACTAATTTGTATAAAATATATGTATGGTTGAAATTAAAATTTTCTTATTAAATCTTTATTCAATTGGATTGAGTGAATTAACATTAACATATATTAAAGATAATTAATAGATTTTTTGTTAAATAGAAACCATGAAGGTTATAAAATTACATCTTATATCAATGTCTTGTGATTTATAAAGTGTAAAGAATTACACCATACAAGAGAACATATAAAAAAAAGAAGGAAGGAAAAAAACAGAGACATCATTAACAGAGTTATGTTATAAGAGGTGATTTTATTGGGCCCAAGAATATCTTATTTCCATTTTCAAGTTTAATAACATAATTTTCAAAGGCCCAATCCCCACTCTTTAGTAAGGGTAAAAATGTACTTTTGGACATCTTCTTCTTCCCTACACAAATGCCTCCCGAACCTTCTCTCAGGCAAAGCTTCAGATTCATATTTCGGATTTCATGGTGTCGGCGCCTGATGTTCTTTCCCTTAAAAAATTCTCCCAGGGTTCAGTGCGGTCACTTGACCGCACTCGTCCTATACTAGCTCCGCCCCTGTACATAGCCCTCTCGGTCTGAATCCTGACGGGAACAATGGGAACAGTAGTGGATCAGTAATGTGCTGGATTGGCTTTGGGCTTTTTCTAATGGCCTTTTTTGGTCCAATACTAATCATATTCTTTTTGGGCTTCCTCCAAGGTTTTGAAGGACTTGTGTTTGAATGCAAATCCTTTAACTTTGGGCTCCACTATTTTCCATTCTTTATAGTATCCGCGATCTGGGCTGTCATAGATCAGACCAACTTTTTTGTTCCCTGAAAAAGGATCAAAAGATACTAATGAATTAGAATTTTGGACAGATGATAAGTCCAATGTATCCATTTGACCAGACTTGATTTTAGGCTGCTGTGGCCTAAATTCTTGTTCATGGATCTTTGACTTTTGGGCTTTGGACTGAATTTGAAGGATAATACCCTTCTTTGTATCAAGCTTTGTGGATTTTCCACAGCTTGCATCTCTTTATCTTCTACTGGCATTGAGATATTTTGTTAGTTAGCATTCTCATATATTGATGTTGTTGCAGAGCTTTCTAATGATGATTTGTTTTCTTCCTCCCCCCATGAAAATAGGGTAGCCTTTTGTTGCTTGTAGAATTTAAGCTTTTGGTTCAGGAATGTTAATTCCATTGTTTTTTCTTGGATTTGAAATTCCAAGTCCTGGATTTTGATGTCCAGTTCTTCCATTATCAGAAGTTTTACCTGCAAGAAACGACAGATGATTCTCTGGTTAAAGAGTCTGCTAAATAATTGTGTACTCCTTTAATAATTTCAATATCAAATGTATAATGACTAAACTACATTTGCCATCTAACAAGGCATCATTGTTTATAATCTACAAAAGTGTTAGTTTTCATAAATGATTTACAAGTAGAATTATCATTTCTAACAAGAAATTTATTGCTAATCACATAAACGAGAAATTTCTTAATAGACTTTTTGACAGCTAAGATTTCCTTTTCATTTATGTGGTAATTCTTTTGTGTTCCTTGGAAGGTTCCTGAAGCATATGAGCACAAATACTGTTAATCATTATAAGCAAGTTTGGCTTTAAGGATTGCTCCCCAATAATCTTCTGAGGCATTAGTTTCTATTATCTTATCATTTGGTGTAGGATGATAAAGAGATGGTACAATTGTCAAACTCTTTTTCAGTTTCTAAACATATACTGTATCAGTATGTGTCCATTTTCATGGCACATTTTTTTTAAACTTCTTTTGAAGTGGTACTAGCTTTTCTGCTAACCTGCTAATAAAATCTTGAGCATATGTTAGACATCCAAGAAATCTTTGCAATTATTTAACATCTTGAATTTCATCAGGAAATTCATTGATGTGCTTAAGTATATAGGGTTGGAGTTCCTTATATCTATAAGCAATATTTAGCCCTAAGTACTTAATTTTTGTCTTGAATAGTTCTGCTTTCTTTTTGAAGAACTATTCCAGTATGTTTTTTTGCAGTTTACAAAACCTGCAACATATGTGTTTCATGATCATTTTCATTATCTAAAAATACTAGAATATCATCTATGTAAATACAACAATATTCTTGTAGTTCCCTAAAAATGTTATCCATATGCCTTTGCCAGATTACAGGGGCTTGTTTTAAGCCAAATGGAACCATTTTCCACTGGTATTATCCTTAAGAACAGCTAAAGGCAGTAATAGGTCTAGAGTTTGGGTCAAGTATCACGTGCAAAAATCCAGACTTATATCAAAAGAAGAAAATATCGTTTTCCTCTTATTAGTACAAGAAGGCTTGCCATATTAGGGATGGTGTACGCATCATCTTTAGTAGCAATGTTAACTGTGTTGTAGTTAACAACCATCCTGGCTTTACCTCTTCTTTTTTCTGCTTCTTTTCTTACCATGAAGGCTGATGAAGAAAGCTAGACTTTGAGGGTTCAATAACTCCCATGTCTAGTAGGTCTTTGATTTGTTCTGCAAATTCTTGTCTATCTTGTGGAAAATAACACATTGTATTTGTTCTTGTCTTTCCTTTGAAGTCTTCTTTAAGCTTGATTGTTACTGTCATATTACCCTTATTTTTGACTGGATCAAGTGAATTTTCTGAGCAGCGCATTCTTCGAAAGTCTTTAGGATTTGTTCTCTAAGAGAATTTATCCTAAATCTTGTTCTTCTTCTTGGGTAATATTGATCATTCTGTTTAGTACAATATTCTGTCCTTTGACAACCGGAGGTTGTTCTTTTCCTCTGATTTTGTGCATTTCAAGGAATTTATTCTAGAGATGATTGAATCTTACAGCATAGCATCATTTTCTTATCCAGATTTTTCTTCCTTGTATTCCAAAGCTAATCTCATATAAATTTTGTATAAATCTTTTATACAGCAAATAGAAATTGTTACCAAGAAAAAGATCTATTCCTAGTTCACTTTGGTAAATAGATGGAATTTTGAAATAATAAGACTTGTTACTTAAGTCCTTTATTTCTATATCTATATTTTTGACAACTTTCTTAACTTTTACAGACGATTGATCTGCAATCTTAACACTAATTGTTCTATTAGAATTTACCCAATGTTCTTTAGGTATAATCTATCTTGATGCTATGTGCAAACTTGTTCATGTATCAACAAAAGCATTTATGATGTATTTGTGATAACAATCAAAATTCAACTTACATGAAATATTAATTGAATTGGGTTAGTAATATTACACTACAAGAAAATCATGTATTTACAATGAAATTTTTTACGATGGCAAAAAAACTACTGTTATAAACATCATTTACTACGGCAATTGAACCGCAGTAAAAATTACTGCTGTTTATACCTCCATCATTAAATTAAGTGTGGTGAAAAATATATTAAAAACAGTTTTTACTATAATCGTCATAATTGTTATGATTATTCATGGCAGTATTTAATAACCGCGGTAAATACTATCTTTTTCACGACAACAACTCTTGACCGTTGTTAGAAATTAATGAAAATTGAAAAGAAAAACCAGCAGAAAGTCTCAACAGCGCGCGAGAAATTTAACCCCAAATCAAAGTATCAAAAAAAACCCATAGCCTCTCAACTCTCACCGCAGTTGAAAGCCTGAAACCCACCGTCTCTCGCTCTCACTCTCTTGCTCGCTCTCGCTCTCTCTCTCTCTCTCTCTCCCCCTCTCTCTCGTCTTGCTCACTCTGAAACCCTTTTCAATTAGTTGCAGCTTCTTCACAATGGGATTGAAGGTGAGTTCAGAACTTTCATCTATCACGTTCTTAAATAATTGATGGGTTTCTTCTTCTTTTATATTTAAACATGACCAATTGAAGGTAAGGAGGTAAGGGAGGGTACATCAGATTGGTATATCACGACCGTAGTTGCACTCACGACCTTGTTTTCTGCTCTTTTGAGGACAAACAAACAGAACTCTTCAATAGTCTTTTTACACGGAAAACTATTCTCTGTTTCAGATGCGGTGGCCTATATGCAGGTAGATTACAATTAGAGTATGCACAAAATATAGGACCTTGTGAAACACTTATTTAGCTGGTTTGTTATCTTGACACTGACCTTCATCCCAATGTGCTACACAGAGCATTTTGTCTCTTCTATTGTACAATAGGTTCTATTTAGTTATGGTACTTGCTTTTAGGAATTTTTTTCACATGCACGGAGTTGGGAGAGGAGGTTATTAGAGATTATTGGTTTCCCTGTTCTAGTTTAATTGGGAATTAATTGGTAATAATTTTGTTTGTAGGTTTTCATGTTTCCTTACGTATTTAGGAATGTCCTTTCTTTTACCCTTTAGCTGATGGGATTATATCTACACTAGTAGTATAAAGACTATGAATAACTTATATTAATTCTGCTTATATTAATATTCTCTACTTTCTCAAGTGTATATGCTGAATGAATTAGGTTTTGATGCAAACAAACTTCTAAAAATCTTAAAGGGACCTATTGTGCTAGAACTAGACATATAAAACGGTGAAAATATGAAGAAAGTAACTCCTATGCAGATTGCTGACTGGTACTCATATCATATGGGCTGTAGTAATGTTTCAAATAAAAACAGTGATCTCATTGTCATTGTGAATATAGATTTGTTTCTAATCTAAAAACTTTATTCTAGGTATAATGTTTGACTATTTTGGATAGTCTAATGGTATAGAAGGTCTAGCCCTCAAAGATCTTGTACAATCTCTCTTCCCCACTTTTGTTATCATGTGTTGTCTAATCGATCTTTACAACATATAGAGTAACATCATTTCGAAAATTAGGAGGCCCATACACATCTGCACCTCTATATTTTCATGCAAGCTTATAGTCTTATTTTTGTATTGAATTTTCTGATTCCTGTAATAAAGCTTGATATATGATGTTTCGTGCTCAGATGGTGGATAGGTTGGATGAATGAGTTATAGCAGCAGATCTTGGTCCACTTGAATATAAAGGCCTTTACAAGGTTTACCATCGGGGATAATGTCTAGGTTGATAATCTTTAGTGTATTTTATCTTTTAACTTTCTGTCTCTCAAGCTATTGGGAAATCACTCTTCAGGGCACATGTGGAAGGTCTGCTAAAGGTAGTTTCTAAGTTTACATTTATCTTTCTAATTTGCAATGCATAGTTGCCTACTAATCTAAGAGAACTATAAAACCTGAATTGGTTGTTGAACCTGATCCTGAGCTACCTTTAGCGTTATTAGATCAAAACGAGGTACAACTTCTTGTTAATTAATCTATTCTTTTGATTATTGGTACGAAACTTATGCATTTCTGATTGATTTTGTGGTTACAAAAATCTTTATTATTTTGAGCCTTTTTTTTGTGACAAGGGAGATGATAAAAATAATTGATAATCTTATCATCTGTTTGTATCAGGTTGACTAAAGATTCTTGCTCATTACCAATTTAGATTATCATTACACTGACAAAATGATGCAGCATTCTTTCAATTGATTTTTTCCAAATAATATGATCTCGTGAGATCTGTTTGACATGGTGCATGGAGAATAATAGAACATTTGTACTGACAAAAAACTTGACGGCCTGAGCCTATGATATTACTTTTGCCATTTATAGTAGGATAGCATATTAGGCTCCTTTGTTATATATATCTGAAACTTCAAATGTGAAGGTGATTTTTTAGTTATATTATCGTTTTCTTCTTCTTCCCCTCCTATTGGACATGTTATTTCTTAACTTTGGCTGATATAAGATAAGTGGTTCTAAGTCTAATCAGTGACTCTCAGGAGGGTCAATGTGACCAACTCTTTTCTTTATAGGTTATAGTCTGTGCGAGGAAGCCAAAATTTTTTCAGATGTCACACCCCATATATGAAGTGGTGACTAGTGAAGGTCTAATACGGCCGTGTTTCAAGGCTCAGCTAGGTGATAAGATATTGTGTGTCTAATGCGCCCATATTTCAAGGCTCAGCTAGGTGATCAGATCTTATGTATTAGTCCTATTTGCTCTGTTAACTTTTATTATTTTTACTTTCTAGATTTTTATTCTACATTTAATAATCATATATGGTAGCATGGAAGGGGACCATGTGTCTACTGCTCATATGGCAAATACTTACTTTTAGTGATGATAATTTTAGAAAATCATGCATGCTTTAGAGTTAACCACAACCTACCACCGTGGTTAAATTTCTCTGGGACTCAATTCAATCAAAGTGTTATAATTTGGATTTTCTACTTTTGTTTATGATCATAACTTTTGATTTGCCTAATTTCTTAAGAGTCTGAAAACATAACTTTTTTTTTATATTTTTTAAACTTGAGCATAATGTTTTTTAATTTTTTCCTGCCATGGCTTTACTCAATGTACTTTATCTGGTGGGTTTCCTTTGTGGCAAATTGGATGAAATTTACTTTTTGATGATCTTTCAGTAATCACAGCCAGATGACGATGTTTTAATATTACATATCTATACCACGTATGATTTGGTCATCCTTATTATACTTGATGCTCCAAGTTAAGGTACAAGGAATGTTATTATAAACTTAATTATCATTTCCTATAGGCGTCTTGTACGCTGGAGGAAGTGCTCAGATGATTGAGAATTCCCTTGGCATGCATGGAGATGAAATTTTATATGTTGGAAATCATATATATACAGATGTTAGCCAGTCTAAAGCCCATCTTTGGTAGAGGACAACATTGATTTGCCGTGAACTAGAAGAGGAGGTTCCATTATCTTGACATTGATGCCTAACATTGATAAGTTGTGACTATAGTTGAGTGTTACTAATATATTTGATCTATCATGTTTATCTGATATGAAGGTATAATGCTTTAACTCATAGTCAATGTAAGTGGCTGGATCCATAATCTATTTCTTCTCATAAATTTTAATATGTGTGCTTTGAATTCCTCCATTGCTACTGCAAGAACTTCTTTTGATTGTTATTTTAGCGGGCAGATGTCTATGTGCTCAAGCTTTGTTGTTATTTATTTAGCATCTTATTTAAACAAAAAAATTGGCTCTGTAATTTGCATTGTGAGTGAGGCACAGTGTTTGTATGTGTCAAACTCTTGCTGCCACTTGTATGGATGATAAGGATCTTATGGAAAGCTTGCAGAAGCAACTAATTGTAATGCAAAGACTAGATAAGAAAATTGCTCCAATGCTGGAAGCAGATGGAGAGCATTTCAACAAAAGGTTTGACACAATCTAACGCTTAAAATACTTCCACTTTAAGTTCACAGTCCAGTACGCATGGGCTTCACCAGTCTCTTCTTCAAAGCCTGCTGGCTACCAGAAATGTCCTGGAATCAGTATATTTCCTTTATTTTATGAATGAGGACATGAGGGTTGATGTCCAGGAAGCCTGTTATCAGTGCTATATTTAACTTTTTGTTGTTGAAATTTCTAGAAGCAATGAGCATTTAAAGAACCAGCTACATGTTTTGCTAGATTTACTCTACTTTCTGTAATCAGCCGAGGAGTAAAATTTGCAATAGTTTAGATATATTGCATTGTTTGGATTATGCAACTGTTTGGAGTTGTCTCTGTTCTTGAGTGGATTGGAAGTTGGCATGTTCTTTTGATTTAGATTTACATTTTTGTTGCTAATGGAGAACAATGAGTTCCAATTTGGGGGGAGGGGGGCTTCACAACTCTGTTCAACTCTCTTTGATCTAGTGACCTCTAAACAGGTTTGGTTATGAATATATGTGAGATCGGAAGAGCACACGGATTATTCTTGCTCTTAAGGATAGGGATGATGGATGAATAAATAATACCTAAGTTGTAAGATGCTATTATATGTATTTAGTTATATACCTTGCACAAGTATCTTTTACCTTTAAAAGTGGTTTAAATACTTGGTAATCTACAGAATGCATGCTTTCTTCCCTTGCTTCCCAAATTAAGTTGGTTAGAATTAGAATCTATTCTATTTAGTTAATTTGAATGATGGAACATATATATTTTTTTAATACTACTTTTGTCGAAGTCGAGTCATTTGTTTACTAAATAATTTTCTTTTCATTCTTTAGGCACCAGAGCAGTCATGATTATCGAAAATTGAAGGATGGCTTTTGGAATGGAGTCAAATGAGACATAGGAAGGAGAAGGGCTCATGACATCCAAGAATATGTAATTTTCCATCGGTCTAAGCACTTAGAAAACACTAGTTTTGGCCGGTGGTAATTACATATACTAAACTTTTGTTATGATTTTGGATTTTGGCCAACAATCTTGTGGTTTATTTTGAAGTTTAAATGAGTGACGTAGTTATTAAACACATGACCATGTGTATTAACTATTGAATGATTTCTAGTATTAAATATTTTAGTAATTAAAATGTTTCTTGTTGCAATATGAGTATTTCAATTTTATGCTATGAAAATGGTAAATTTTATTAGTTTATCTTTTAACTACATTTTAAAATTGTGTAGCAAATATTAAATTTTCTTGTTCTCACACATTATTAATGATGGTAAATAACTATGGTAAAAGAATATATCCATTAATGCTACATATGTAACGCATGATATTTACAACAGTTTTGGCATTGTTGCCAAAGAGTAAACACAACACTGTATATAATTTTATTCAGGACAGTTGGTAAATTGCCATAAAACCGTTGTAAAACTAAATACGGCGATTGGCAATCGTCGGCAATATTTTTACCACAGCCATTGTGCCCGCGGACGCAAAACCACTGCTAAACTGCCGTAGATAATATACACCATGGTTTCTTTGGTCTTTTACTGTCACGAAAAATGATTTTTCTTGTAGTACCATATTTTTTAGTACCTGGTTTGAAGTTACTCATCTTCTGATTTTGATGAAGTGTCTTCATAAGATACCTCTGTAAGGTAATAGAGACTTTCTTGATCGCTGGGAACTTCTACTGGGTAGAATCCTTGCTGACCAAATTCCTTGAAGAGATTAACTCGTTGGTTATTAACCCATTTAGCTGGGCACTCATTTGCATAGTGTCCTTGTTCACTACAGATTCAGCATTTGCAGTTCTTCTTTTTCCCAGGGCAATATTTATCTCTGGAAGTAGTTGGTTTTTTGTCTTTGTTTTTTCTAGGATTATTCGTCCATCTCTTGTTAAAATATTTTCCTTTAGAAAAATATTTCTTTTTGTATGGCTTCTTATATTTTTTGCAAAACACATTTCTTTTTCTTTCGAAACTGTTTTCTGTGTTTTCTGGTTGGCAGGTAGTATCCATATGCTCCTACAAGATCCTCCATGAACGGATATAAAACACGTTTTAAGTCTCTTTGAAGTCATTTGTTTCATTTGTCTATGGACATAAACACCTCTGCAAATTTCTTTCATGTAATTCTTGATTGTAATAATCGCCAATCCTATGGATGCTTTAGCGAGTAGATGAAGTTTATCTCCTGTTTGGAGGTTAATAGCTTCATTAAACTTTCTAATAATTTCAGTATTATGTAAAGGTGGTAGTTTTGCCAAAAACTTCTCAACGTATCCAGGAATTCATCAAGATTCCCAAGTAAGAATAACCATTACTGGTATTCACATTGGTATTGATCAAAGTAATCTAAATCACCGATTTGAATCCTTTCAAGTTGCATTTTAGCATTTTCAATCTTATCAGTGGTAAAAGTTGACTGGTATGCAGCGTAAGTCTGTCCAATAAACATCTAAAAGATTTTTTCAACAATACTAGTAATAAATAAGGCTGGGCATCCGATCCGCGAAACAGCCAAACTCGACTCAACAGACCTGAAATGGGTCAAGTAAAGTCGGGTTACTATAGCAACTGGGATGGTTGCGTGTGGGAGTGGATAGGAACCCGACCGGGTCGAGTCGGTCCTGGGTTGACTCGGTGCAAGCCGGATCACTCGCTTAACCCGACTCGGTAAAATTGAGCCAGTTAACCCAAGTAACCCGATTGTATATATATATTTAATTTTTTTTCACAAAGTCGTTCTTTTTCTTTCTTTCTTTCTTTTTTTTTTTTTTTTTGGGTTTGAAGGTTACCAAATCGTTTTTGATGCCCAAATTCAATTCCTCCACCACCACTGTTGTCTGCTAGTCTGATTAGCCCCCTAAAATGGAAATTTAAAACGTGTTTGTTTTACTATTTGAAATACAATTTCACACAAAGTAATAAAAGGCTTATTTGACAATTTTTCATCGTACAAGTCTACAAGCAAATGAACAATTCACTCATGAACATCCCCAAATTCAATTCATCCACCCATTGTAGATCTACCCCCGCCGACCTCCTCGCCCTTAGATCTACCGACTGCCGTTACTTCTGCTGCCGTTGCCGAGCTACCGATGCCCCTGTTGCCATCCATGATGCTCCTGATGCGGCTGCCATTCCACCTAACTGCTCCTACCGTGGCTACCGTCCCGCCTCGCTGCTGCTGATAAATTATCTATTTGGAATCAAATGATAGTGTATTTGTCGAAACCTTTGAATAGAAAAGAGGATAGAAACCAGGGTTATTTGGTTCTATTGATCTTGTACAATACATAGTAAATGGATTTGGGCTTTCATCTTTTTTGGGCCTCTAAAATTTTGATTAGATTTTAAAATTTTATTTTTTCAATTTTGGGCCTGATATACTGGCCCAACCCAAGAACTGAGTCAACCCGAGTCGACTCAGGTTGACGAACCTGGCCTGGTCGGCTTGGTTCTTGAAACTGAAACCCGAAATATAGTCATGTTGGATTCGAGTTGGGCCCAAACCCAACCCGACCCGACCCGTCCTATGCCCAGCCCTAGTAATAAACCCAATAAGATTAGGTTGGTTTTTATTTTCTATTAAGGTTTCAAGTCAAAGTACATTGACTTGCTAATTAGTTAGGGTTTCTAAGAAATTCTTAACATTTCCTCTAGCTGATACCTTAATATAATTCCAAGCTGAAATTTCTTCCTTAGTTAGCTGTGGATTATCAATCATGGTCATAACTAGATTACTAAACCATTCTTTAACTGCTTTATTAGTATCAGTAACACAACCAAGAACTAAAATTTGTGATATATGTCCTACAGTTTTAGGGGTAAAA
The DNA here is from genome assembly GCA_963692815.1 of Nyctanthes arbor-tristis. Taxonomy (NCBI): domain Eukaryota; kingdom Viridiplantae; phylum Streptophyta; class Magnoliopsida; order Lamiales; family Oleaceae; genus Nyctanthes; species Nyctanthes arbor-tristis. Next base: position 11,092 of record CAVNYN010286742.1, read on the forward strand.
CTTAGAGGAATATTTTCTCCTAAGTTCGTTACCTGAATACCTCTAGATGGTCTAGGGGTATTATCACCAATAACTCTTTTTCCTTCCATCTCATTTGAATATGAAGATTCTTCTTGTGACTCTACATTGATCCTAGAATCACTTATGACAATTCCTCCCGTTCTACCAACTATAAGTCTTTGTGGGATTGTTACTTCAATCTCATCTAGTTCTAAGTCTTCTGAGGTTTTTTCCTCAGGCTCATCTTCTATTGGTACAACCTGTTTAACAGAGAAAAGTTGTCCTTTCTGTTCTTTTACAATAAAATATAATTCTTTCTAATTCTTCATCTTCAAAAGATAAGAGAACATTGAGTGTACTGAGGTCATTACTATTTTGGTAATTCTCTTCTATTTTTCTTTTGAGAAATTTCATTTAGAATACTTAAAGATACTTGTAAGCATTCCCAAATTTGAAGTTCCTACTTCAAATTATCTAAAATGTCTCATTCCTTATGGGAGGGCGACATTTGATGTGACTTGAGGTTAAGAGACTAGTTGTTTTCCTGCTATTTGCTATTTAACAGTAGCAATAATAACTGCTACTATTTTTTCCATGGCAATATTGAGATCTGGTGTGATAGATCTTATTTCTTGTCTTATGGAGTCAAGGTCTGCCTTAAGATGAATAATCTATTCTTTTAGTCCTTTGATTTCATCATAAATATTACTAATCTTAATATTTTCGGTCATGTATCAAAGCTTATTTTAAGTATTTGCTCATCTCCCCAATTTTTCTAGTGGAGTTCTTCTAAATTTATAGCAAGTTGGGACTCATTTTCTTTATTTTTTTTCTTTTTGTTTATCCTCTCTCTTTAAAGGAGTTGTGCTCGACTCACCTTTAAGAAGTAGCCTGTCTTGAGTTTTAATTAAGGGTTTTGGCCCTAAATCTAAGCTCTAGTTACTGTTAGATTGAGTAAGAATATCAAACTCAGTTTCCTATACCTCAAGTTAATTTATGAACTCTGGTTCATACGTTATCCTTTTGTCTGCTTCAATTACAGCATTATTATGACTATTATGAATAGCATAACTAACAAGATAGCTAATAGAGAAATGTACATTGTTAGGTTTGGCAAGATTGCTTCTGCAATAATCATGAACAAATGATAATATGCTATCAAAATCTGATGTCATGAAGTGATACAAAAATTTTTGGGTGTATGGTAAATTGAAGTTTACCACAAGCTAAATTTCCTTGAATCATATCCAAACATCCTTCAGTAGGATTTTGAATACGATTGTCAACTATAGCCATCTTGATTGGTTGATCTAAATGGGCTGATAGTGTGATTTTAAGCTGAATTTTAACAGCTCCAATTGTTACCCAGTACAAATTTTCTTATCTGAAAAATCTATCTTTTGTTTTATCTGTCTAATGTCTTCTTTGCTAAGAAAACAAATATTTGTTCTGCTATATGTATGTTAGACATATAAAGCAAATTCTTTATAAGATATACCATAATAAAAATTTCTTTGTCTTTTGAATGGTTTTGAAAGAAAATTTCTTTTGAAAACTTCTAGTTTTAGAGTGAAATCATTTTCAAGAATTTTTCGTTGCTTTTTTTCAGAAATTATAACTTCTCTTGAAAAATTTCCTTTTGATTCTTTAAACTCTTCAATTTCATCTTGAGATGTTTGAATTTACATTATGTCTTAATACATAATGCATAATGAAATTATGAATGTAATTTTCTCTTTGATGTTCTAAGTTTCGACTACACTGAATAATACCGTTAATTTCTCTTGCAGTTAGAGGCGGCCCTAAAAGTGTGCAGGTGGTGCGACCGCTCAGGGCCCAAAATTAAAGGGGCACCAAAAATATTATTTATTATTATAGGCGTAATATTAATATTTTTTTAAAAAAATTTTAAATTTTTTTATTAAAAATTTTAGACATTATTGAGGCACCATCTTTTAAAGCTATGTATAAAATTATTGAATTAAAAATTAAATTGTATTTTATTATATATTATTATATTGAAAAACGAAACTAAAAATGACCTACCTTAGTCATCCGATAATTGTCAAGCTCAATTAAAGCAAAAAAAAAAAAAGAAGAATCATATAAAAAAATCAAGAAGTAAACTGCAATCATATCACTTGATTTTCTTCTTTGCAAAGGATTCTCAAACACATATTATTTCATAATTAAAAAAGAACTGATCAACATAAATAAATTATCAATGTGAAATAATTCTTTGGTTTCTAGTTTGATCATATTGATGGTTATTAAGTATTCATTTCATTGATGTTCTTTTGGAGAATTTTATTCTTCCTATCTCTAATCTCTTTTGGAATTAATTTATTTGCTTAAGTACTTTAATATTTTTAATTGTTGTTATAATTCATAAAAATTGAAATGTATACTAGAAAATAAGTATCTGGATCGAACAAATTTTGGAAGCATTGGAGATGCTTTGACATTTACTTGTACTTCACTTTTTTATGATTTATAAAAAAATAACAAAATTGCGAATATGATGGTTTTAATTTGAAATACGATTGTTGGAAATGTGATTAAGTTTTTCTACTATAATCCTTAGTTAAATCAAGGGGGCACCATATTTGGATTGTCTCACAGGGCACCCAAATTCTCAAGGCTGGCCCTGCTTGGAGCAACTCCACAAAATATCGTCTGTTGAAACCTTTCTTGGTACCAAACAATTCTTTGATTATGTCATCCTATATGGTCAGTAATGACGACACAGTATGCACAAGTTTATACAAATGATAAATTTTCCACTTATTGTAGCATTTCTTGAAAGTTTTCTCTCATAATAATTAAAAATTGTTATAAAACTTTGTTTTTCTTTTCAAAGGGTAATTTTGTCATTTTCTATGGGTTGTCTAAGAGCATCTTCAATGCACACAGTCCTCCAACAAAGTCTTCCAGGAGAGAGAGACACACAAAAAATTTAAACGATCGCACATGTTTCCTATTTTATTTTAATTTTTTTTTCTTTTAATCACTTTTCTCTTATTTACACCATTTTTTCCTCACTTTTTCTCCCTCGTATCCCATGTAAGGTCCAAATTTGGACTTTCTTCAAAGACTCTACTACTACTATTTTATCATTTTTTTTGAATTTCTATCTATCTCTCTCATCTCTTTGACTTTTCTCTCTCTTTTTTTCCTACACCTCTTTCCATCAACACTCAATTAAAATAATCACTATCTCTCTATCTCTCTTTTCTATACCACCCAAGTTTTGAACTACGTACCCATTGGAGATGCTCTAAAGCAGTGCCTGAACCAAAGCTAGCAAAGACCTTTTCTCTAAAAGATTCATTTAACATGATATCCTTGTATTTAGACTATAATAATAATTATCATCCCATCGTCATAGTATAATAAAAAATGTCAATGTAGTGTAACAACCAGTAGCCACGTATTAATTAATTATTATTGTTCTATTTATTTTTTTCTTTTGTATATTTATTTGAATTTATCAGTCTTCCTTAACCATTTACCGAGTTTCCTAACGATTTACGTTTTGTCAATTTGCAACTAACCGGGGATGCGGATTTATTCGTGGAAATTAATGTATATATATTCGAATAGAATCCAACCTGGTGCCAAAAAATGTGGAAGCAATAAAAATAGAAATGACAAGTAATTGGTGTAATGTCCCCTAAATAAACTAACAATATTGGACCGTAACTGAAGTGTAACAAGTACTATATTATACTTCTATATATTTTGACAGAAATAGAATGAGATAACATGGGTGCCAAAAATTTGTTTAAGTATTTGTGAAATATGTGAATCTGATTAATTTCATCCATTAAAAATAAAAATGGCGTTGGAATGGAGAATTAATATAATAAAGATCTTCAGCACTCGAACGGTTGTCATTCAATCTGTGGAAGACAGTGATGAAATTATATTAGAAACATTTTTTTATATTTTTTTGAAATACTCTTGAAATTATGGCTAGTCTCTATAGAATAACTCTAGCTCCTAAAGCCGGAGAGAGTAATAACCCCTTTATGATAGCGATTTCTAACTAAAGCGCATGCATTTAAGCGTCAATTTCTGGGTAATTTCGTTCCATCTTTTATTTATCATTTTATGTTATTGATTCTTTATTCCCTTATTTTGTTTTCATTTTCTTCGTCTGAACTTTTTATATTTTAGATTTCAAATCTTGTAAAATTTTTTGATGTAAAATGCATGTCTTCATTGATTTTGACGACTGGTAACGACTAAACATCGCCTAGTGAAGAAGACCAGTTTGAATAAAAATTAGAATATTTCCCACTTGGAAATTTTTATTCAACTTTACCACCAGGCACCAGCAAGACTATTTCCGTTGCTCCTGAAAATTTCTTGATCTCTATTTCTGTAACTACCAAATATTTTCCAAAATCAACTGCCCCTTGTGATTGTCTAAAGACACACGGAAGCAGAAAACAACCAAAATACACGTAGTCAATAGTTTTTATGAGACACGACACGGAAAAATCAAAGCAAGACGTGTAAATTAAAGGTATATTTTTACGAGAAAAGTGTCTAGAGAGGAAGATCCCATCCCATAGGCGGTTGGCGCTATATTTTTCCTTCAAAGATGTTGGTAGCTCGGTATGTGTTCTTTGCTTTGAGAGAAAATTAATTCAACTTCAAGAATCATTCTATTCATTACAACCAATGATGAACATCATCTTCTTTCTATGCATGTTGAAGAAATTGATCATCTTTGGTGGTGATAATAATGGTGGTTAAAATTTAGCAGTTGGTAATCGAAAGCGGTAGACTCTGGCCCAAAAATGGGGTGGACCATGGACCAGGGAAGCACTGTGCACCTGGCTCCACCCCCACTACAAGAAAACTGTCAAATACAGACGGAATTTCACCGATGGACGAAAATCCACCAGTAATTACCTACGAAAATGCAAAACCGTCAATAATCGCGGACGAAATCAAGATATCATCGCTATTCACAGACGAGACTTCTATCCGTCTGTGATTACCGACGACCATACTAGTCCGTCGATAATCACTGACGGAAAGAATCGTAGCGCCGGTGATTACTGATGGCAACTATCACCAATTGGTAATTACGGACGAGTTTATAGACGAAATTTAAATCCGTCGGTGATCACTGACGATATGAAATTGCTGTCGGTAATTACCGACGGCAGCCTTCTAGGCGTCGGTAATTACCAATGGGATTTTTTACCTGTCGGTAAATATAGACGGATGTTCACGTCGTCGGTAATTACCGACGGGTTGTTCTCAGCCTCGGCAATGAAAGACGGCCTTGAACAAACTATTGGTAACATTACCCAAGTTCTAACTTTCTAGTTAATCATTTGATGTTCTTTTCAACCTGCTAAATCCTTGCTTTGATTCATTTTGTTTATGTGTTTATATTCGTACATGCTTTTTGTAAACATATCATAAAATATTATTTTCTGATACGTAATTTATGTTTTTTACAAACATATGATATGCATATATGATAGCAGAGTAAATTTCACAAGATAAAACACGCTCTGAAATGAAAGCCAATTTTATTAGTAATGTAAAGAGGTACAATATTTCATCCACTAGTTCGCAAGAAAAAAGACAGAATAATTGAACATAATGGAATGTAGATAACAACATGTATAGAGCCTTAATCTCCAAGGCGACAATTGCAATTCTGGAATTCATGAGGCATAAGATGATAATCTGACCTTCCTAACCATTGTCGAACACATATGTGCAATGGGTTGACAAGACTGATCTTGGACGTGATCTGTGGCCATCCTGCAGAGCTTGTACTTGATGCCATGTACTGAGGCAGGTAGGGTCAATATGTCCCGTACAATACTCGAAAAAACTGAGTATCTCGTTTTATGACCGTTCCACCAGTGTACTGGATTTACAAGGCACCACTCTACACGCTGTGTGTACTGGTTCTCAAAGTCAATCAATTCTGGAATTTGCATGTCATCATATGTTTTTCATGAATGTAGATTATACAATTCAATTAGTTTTGCGGCAACCTCCTACTGGTTGATGTCAAACTGGAGACCCGTCGATTTGGTTATGGAAGATAACATCGAAAGAGTTCCTCGTATCTTGTGTAATGGGTTGAACACGCTACCCAAAATGAATACCATGGGGAGGCCACTGAACACGTTGAATTTTTCTTGGATTTGGGTCAAAATCGGGTCGAACTATGACTCTAGGTCTCTAAAAAAAGCAAACACATTCACAACCTCGTAGAGTTGCTCGACAACAAGATGGGAAGAAGGAAGACAGTAATTATTTTTCCTGTGTAAGGCATGGGTGAAAGACCAGTAATAATAATTCTATGTTAGTATCTATGGTGTTTAGCATTTAAAAAAAGACTAGAACTTCTGTAATTAAGAAAACAAAATAGGCGTCACGGACAAGGAAATACAAGCATCAACTAAATTAGAGTGATTTTCTTTCCACTCATGGAACCAAATTTGTACGGTGTTTAACCTCTAAACTTTTGCGGAAAAAAAAAAGGCATTAGATCAATTAAACTAGAGGGATTTGTTTTGGCCATGATGTTTGGTACTGGATCACGAATATGTATAACATGTGATGAAAATTGGACAAAATGGGCAGAAAAACACGGGATAATGATTCGCTTTTGGGGCTTCAGGATTGATTAATGAGTTACTTCAAAGACTTATAGAAAATAGTTATGGTTATAGGATAACTTCTATATGGATGCATAGGTAAATGTGTCAAATTAAATAATGACTATACACTCAGTTCATCAATGCTTACTTTTGGTGAAAAATAAAATGTGCCTTGCAAAAAATAGTATGTGGGCACTTGAGTAATGTTTAAGGAGAATACATTTTATACTGGACACAATTAATTAGAATACAACGCATACTTAACACAAAATTAATGAGCACACTCTATTCTTTTTCAATGACACAGTTATTCGGATTTTGTGTTTCGTTTTAAACCTAGGCGCATTTACCTATCTAGAAACAAGGTTGTACATAGATTTAGGCAAGCTGGATATTAATTAGTATTTATGTTTAGACATACTTAAACTGATTTTCGGCTACACTGAATTTGTGTAAAATCTGATAAGATTGTTAGTTGTTGTACGATGAGTGTGTTTTACTCATTCACAACACAATTTGTTTATTTTGAGATGATGTTTTGTGTATTATTATCTTGTTGGAGAATTTGGATTTTCTATCACTTAGTTTTTTAAATTGTGTTCAACGTGCTCCAAGTTGTAAATTTCTTAGATTGTATAAGTAGATGGTGCTTTTTTTAAATGTTGAACAACGAAAAGGAGTTTGTATTTGGGGCTTCTATTGATGCAGGAAAACTATTCGCCGGTGTTGAAAAGTGTTACGGTGCTAATCCATCCACACATCCTGCATTTGATACTGAAGTATGGAAGGAGGCCACTCAACCTCGCAAGGGACGAGCCTATGGCCTTGGAGGATCAGAGGTGGGCACTTTTTTTTGTTAAATCATTGCGCTTCCAGTCTAGATCAAGCCAAGCATTCGCAGATCTACAAAGGCAAGTGGAGGATCTGAGGAATGAGAAAAACCAATCTGATGAAATAAGCAGACAAAACATGGAGAAACTGCGAATAGCAATGGAGGAGAAACACCGAACGGAGATGGATGAAGTCAAGAAACAGTTGGACGATCCTAGACAACTAGTGCAAGGCCATGCGGCTTCTAGAAATCAGAGTTAAGTAGCATTACTACTGTTAATTAGCTTACTAACTCTTTATATGACGGTTTAGTATTATATTAACTTTTGAGAGGCCAGCCATGTTTTGCAATGTGGCTCAGTATTACATTAACTTTTGCAGTGCCGACCATGTTTTGCGATGTGGCTTAGGATTACATTAACTTTTGCATTGCCGTAAAGACATATTTGTACCTGTTAATCTTATTGTATATATAGACGAAATTATGAACACGTTGTGTTGCTAGACGCGTTGCTCACAAAGGATGTTTTCGGATTAAAATTGTAGGCATTAATAAACTAAATTTTGTGCAAATTGAACCAGTGCTGTTACTAATCAGTGCAGAGTTTGTCAGTACTTTCCGACGGGAAGTGTCAGTATTTCCGACGGGAAAAGCCCTAGTAGATTTCCGACGGAAACATAAGCCGTCTCTACTCACCGGCGGGAGACGCCGTCTGTACATAGCGACGGCAACCACCGTCGATGATCACTGACGGGCACAATCCGTCGGTGATCACTGACGGCACCATCTGTCGGTACATACCAAAGGCACATTCCGTCTGTATGTACCGACGGCGATCTCCGTCGGTAATCACAGACGGCAGGGTCATCGTCTGGGACGAAAGGATAGTTTTCGTCAATGATCACCGACAAGGCTTTTACGGACGGCATGTTCCGACAGCCACTGATTGTCGAGAATAAGGATTACCGAGGGATTTACCACAGTTACCGACGGATTTGTCCGTCGGTGGTCGACTGTTTTCTTATAGTGCCCTCAATACAATCACATAATGCCATTAATTAGCTCATTGTTATCATACTCTCTCCGTCCCAAATAGATTGTCAACTATTCCAATTTCGCTCGTCTCAAAAAGATAGTCTACTTACCATAATGAATATGTATTTAATGTTTTATTTTCGTATGTACCCCTAATTAATTATTGTTATTCAACTACTTATCCATTGAAAATATTTCAAGCAATTAATGACATAAGAGTATATATAAAAATATATATACCCTATATATATAAAAAAAAGGTAAAATTAAATGTTCTAATCACATTACCTACTAATCCTAAATCCATATAAAATTATTTACCGGACCATCTTTATGGGACAAAGAGAGTAATCAATTTGCTAATAAAATTTAAATGCCTGGATCACGAACTTTTGCGGTGGCATGATTGCGAAGATTTTATTTTTCCTTTTTTTATTATGATGAAGATAATGGATGGAAATTGGAAGGCGTTTCCAATGCGATTGGCTAGATTTATAATAATAGTAATTTTTAATTGAGATTATTTCTATTATTATTATTATTTTGAATCAATTGAGATTATTATTTGAACTTAAAGTTGATAATAATTCTCTATATGTCATTTTCATTGGTAGGTAATTAATAATTGTCTGCATTGAAAATGTTAAATTAATGATGCTTTCCTCATGTTATTTAACAATTAATTTCTTTCCTGTAGATGGCTCATGTAGATATCACATATTTCACAAATAACAGTAATAAAAAATTGGGTTGTGATATGGGAACATAAAGGATATAAAAACTTAAACAAAACTGACACATGACAATATTCTGTTTTTCAACACATTACATCACTTTTACATCAATCTTAATTACATGAGCCACTTGTTATTTTTGTCAACCTCTTTGTCTCTATTTTTGTTTATTTAGAATTATTCAAAAAATTTCAATGTTAATACATGCAAATTGAAGTAGTCAATATATTCATTAAACATACATTAAAAATTAAAAATTTAGAAAAGTACATTTAACAAAACTCTTAACTACTAAGTTAGCTAATTTAATGTTCTTTGAAAGTATAGAACTTTATTCCCGAATATTACCATCATTCCATTACCAGTATTAATTTTGAACAACTATACCATCATAATATTTATTATGAAACATAAATTACTTGTAATAAATAACATAACGTAAAGATGAATTTATCATTGATACTAAAAATGAACAATGTAGTAAGGTATGTATCAATGACTTGTATACTTGTTTCAACAATTTGAAATTATAGAAATTCATCAAGTTCGCGATCTTATCACACTGCCTTTTCACTTAATCATGTTTGATCTTATCGTGGTGTAAATATCAAATATATAGTAAGAGCATAGAAACTATAAAGCAACTGCAATTTAATATTTTTTATTTTTATTTTTTATTTTTTTGCCCTCCGTCTCTCAAATTCTTTCCTTGTTTATTGTTGATTAGCATTCAAGAACATCCGACTTCTTGTACTCATAAGTGATCGCTAGAGAAATTGTGTTGGAAATAGAAGTTGTGCCTCAATTTCAATCAAGTAAAAGAAATCTATGCAACAACAATGAATCCACGAATGGATTACTACTTAATCTTAAAAACTAACTGCAACTACTATTTAACATATACTAATAGTACTAGCTAAGACTCAACGTTGACTTCCCAAGATCAGATGAGGAAAAAAAGGGTTGCAACCATCGACCTGGCTATTAAAATAGATTGAGTTCCGAATTTAGAGCCCGAACTCTAATACTGTCAACTCACCGGTGTTCGGAGTCCAATCTATTTATTTAGAAAACATCTTGCGACAATAATAGAATTCCCTTGCTCAAGCACAGTGCTTTAGGTGATAATATTCGTCATGTCACATGTTATCACGATGCTTCCAATGATTGTAGCAACAAAAAAGAGGAGAGATAGAGCCATGCTTCCCCATAGATAAATACCACGTAACTTCTCCAGATAAATGGCAATAGAGTATATATTTTCATCTGGGAAGTCCTCGTTCTTTTTGTTTAACACAGCTCGATTTTTACAGAATGCTGCAAAATTTAGGGGATGTTTGATTCAATTTATGGTAGTTGATTTATAAAGAGAAATTATAAAGAGGTGAAATGAGTGATGTAGATTTAATAGAAGTTTGAAATTTGTGGTTATAAATGAGTAGTTGTCAAATCAATAGTCAAATCAGTGGTAAATGAGATTATAATGTGTTTTGTTAAAGAGTATCAAACAAGGGCTTAGAATGCCGGCAACGATGGAGAGTATCAATAGAAACCGACGGTATTTACATTTGTACTCACCTGGTTGACCATAAAAAGCAGTAAATATCACTCCTTGAAAGATGAAGTAATAATTAGTTAGCTGTGAAGCTTCCTCGCGGGGACCAGAAATCGTCTTTTCTTCCCGCAGCTTTGCCATTTATTTCGCTTGCGTACGTTCTCGAATACCCAGAGAGAGATAAAAGAGATACCCAGAGAGAGAGAAAAAGGGCGGTAGGTACCGGAGCTATTGAAAACACGGATCATGCTCCATGGAGTTATATTTAGGCATTTAGCGTTAATTTCACTTTTGGTCCCCAATTTTTATGATTAGTATCGCTTGAGCCTCCAATCATTTTTTCAACCAGACAGGTCCTCAACCTTTCAATAACTCACATAATAGGTTCTTTTTTATTGTTTCCATCAATTCTTCCGCTAAGTTCCTAGTTAAATTACCATTTCATCCCTTATATTTTTATAAAATTTTTGTCCCTTGCAATTTTGCTCTTGGAAGTGGAAGAAGGTGGAGAAGATCCCTCCTTGAGCTGTTGAAAATGGCAAAAAAAGGGAGACTGGCAGCACAAAGGAGCCCCGCACCCCCCGCCCCATTTTCAATTTTTTTTTTAAGTATATAATTTTTTGTTTAAAAAGTTTTTAATTTAAAATTATAAGAAATAAAATGGTAATTTGATTGGGGACTTAACAGAAAAATTGACAGAAGACGTAAAAAAGGTTGAGGACTCAATTGGTCGAAAAAAAAGTTAAAGATCTAAATAATACTAACTACAAATATTAGGGACCAAATGTGAAAATAACCCTTATATTTACCACATTGGTAATAAGAACTAAAGGCATGAGCTGTTGAAATTAAGGGGAGAGAGTAGAGACATCAACCCGTGACTCACTTTCCTTTCCCAAGCAATTGTCTGCCGCCCCCCCTCCCCCAATATTTCTCACACACCCCCACCCAAAAAAAAAAAAAAAAAACTGTAAGTCTGTATCATCATCGCCGGAAACCAAGAAAATAATTCGTGTTTTCATCAAGAAAATAATAAGTTTTGTAATAGAACAGAGAACCCGTTGCCGTTGATAAGTTCAATTTGTAGCGTCCATCGCCGCCCGGAAAAATCCAATTTATTGGCGAGTTCTCCGGCGAGTAGAGGTTGGCGACGGGAATGAGGTAATGAGGTTCCACTGCTTGGGGGTTTCTGGCAGAGGAGTTCAGGGCTCCGGTGGTGCGTGAACGTTTGACGGTGGCAATATCAAGCAACCAACTACAAGTCTACATCTCCCCCCCCCCCCGGCCCCAAAAAAAAAAATAAATGTTTTAACCTTCAGGGTAGGGTAGATTGACTTTCTTGTTTGAGAGGGTAGAAGAACTTATGTCTGGCTTTTAGAGAGAGAATCCGAGGACAGTAACGAACCGTGGAAAACCCAATTGAGGAGACGGAGAATGACGTAAGAAAATGCAGTGGCCCAATTTCACTTTATTATCTTCCCTTAATTAATTAATAATTACTATAATCCTTAGAGACGTACCAATGTTGGGGTTAAAAAGTAACGGGAAAAGACTTAATCGAAAAAAATTTAGTAGAAAAAATTTATTTCTAAATAATGTATAAGGAAAAACTTAATAAGAAAATATGATTTTAGGCTTTTGGACTTTTTCTATTAAATATTATAATATGTTTATACTCAAGTATAATCTGTGCCGAGTATTTATGTGAAGATGTTGGCGGTCGTAGGTAGATTTAACGTCACCGTTTACATTTTTTAAACGATTTTAAAATTGTACATATATGTGAAAATATAATTTGAAATCTCATTTGTTTTGTTACATATAGACAATAAAGTTTACTCCAATTTAACTTTTTATTTGTCACAAAATTCATAAAAGTTTACTCCAATTTAACTTTTTATTTGTCACAAAATTCATAATTTTCACATTTTATTTTATAATCATTGTTTGACTATAAAATTAAAATTAGACACGTAATAAAATATTAATATTTTGTACAACATTTGTGGGGCCCAAGAATTAAATGGGGGATCCTCCAAATTTGGGGTCAAATTTAGCCTCTCAAATGGGCTTTTCTCCCTCCAAATGACTTCCCCCCTCAAATGTGAACATTATTTGGTTTGGGGTTTTTCCCCAACTTTAAGAATGCTCTTACGAAGGGTTATTTGTTAAATAACCCCATTAAAAAGAGTCAACAAAATTACATCCGACATAAGGTAGGTGTTAAAAAGTGATGTTTTGTCATTAGGCATATCTTGCAAAAGATTACAGTGAACTACTTAACTATCACCTTACATTTTAAATTTGAATTAAATTATCACTACTCGTTTTAATTTATTAAATTTGATTGTCATAATGAGAATCAGACATCAATAATCTTGTTTTTACTTGTTAATCGAACTTGACAATTATTACTCACATCATTACCATAAACTTATTTCAAATATTTACTCTCTCCGTTTCAAAAAGATAATTTAACATTTCATTTTCGTCCATCTAACAAAATAAACCAATTATTATATTGGGTTTATATTTAATTTTTCCTTATCATATTTGTCCCTAGTTAATCATTTTTTCTTTTGGATTAATTAAAATAGTTTCAAAAACAAAAGTTCCCATCCATTTTGTGTTATATGTCGGAATTATTTGAACGGACGGATTTCTTTTATGTAAAATCACTTGTGGATTGCAAAATAAGAATATGTGATGAACTTTGTATGTTGACCTAATTCATGATGTCCTCTCATCGGAATTCGCATCTCAGTATTGTCAATGTCATGTAAATGACGTTCATTATTGTTGCAGGCATGTGATGAACGAACGTGTTCATCTTATTTTGTTGATATATATCCTGCCACTGCATCCACATGTGCTATCTTTCTAAGAAAATAGACCATATTTTATTCTTAGAACTTGATCGTTCACATAGCACAAATTTAATAAAAATAGCTTTATATTGGAGTCTGATCGCTTATGTGACACAAATCTAACAAAAGACTTTAAAAATGGAGTCTGATCTATCACTTTAGAAAATTGGACTTGATGTTGCCTTTTGTTTAAAAAAAAAAAAGAAAAGAAAAAAGAAAGAACCTGCAGCTACTATGTAAATGACCTCCAAATGGATCAATCTAATACATTATTATTGTAGAAATAATGTTATTTGTATAGACTAGAGACTAGTCTGTATTCTAGTTAACATTTCCTTACTAAATAATAAATGAATGAATTTATCTATATATCTATGATTATCCACATATCCACTAATATAAAAATGTCAACTAGATTATAATTCGAACCCCGTCACAAGAAGTCATGTTGAGAGGAATTCTTGGGGTGCAACAAAGCCGTTAACTTTTGGATTGGTACATCTTGAATGGTCCTTTTGTGGGGGGGGGGGATGGGAGTAAAGGTACGTCCTGAACGTTATAAGAGCATGGGGAACGCAAATCCCCCTTTGTTTAAAAAAAAAAAAAAAGAAAAAAAAAAAGAGGGAACCTAATAAGCCATTTCTATGGAAGCTAGCCAACATGGGCTGCCGTTATATAGCTCCGGTTCGAATGAAATAGGAGCTCTTTAGATAAAAACTCTATTCTAGTTAAGGATTTGAAAAATACACTATTTTTAAAACTATTTACAAATTCACCTTATTCCATTGCAAAACGAGCTTTACCATTTAATTAAATTTATTTTTTAATTAAATTTATTATGTAGTGGTTTCATAACAAACCGTCACCAAGTCATAGCTGCTAGTCACCACAATCTCCACTAAGTCACAGCCGCCAAAGCTACTTAGTAACAACCAACCGATCGCCGCCAAATCACCCAAAACATCGCAACAAACCCCAAAGTGGTAGTCGCAACTCCAAGGTTTAAAATGCATTGATTTATATAGTCCTTTGGATATCATTTAGACATCTTCGTTCTATTAAATATATGTGAAACAATGAATATCAATAAATATGGAAAAGTATATAAATGAGTAAAAAGGGTACAAAGTGAAAAAAAAAAAGATATAAGGGTATCGGTATATATTGAATTACATAACCTCCATAAAAGTATTAATTGGAATATTCAAAAAACTAATCAGAGTAAACCTAGGGGCTCTAGCACTATATATCCCCAGCCTTTCATATTTCTACATTTTTTGTCCCTTGTCTTTAAAAACTACCATTTTTACCATCAATTCTCATCTTTTTGGTGCCATATGTCATTTTGGACTAAAATTGACTATAATATCCTCCATCTTTAATTAACATAAAATGCAATAAATAATAAATAAATAAAAATAAATAAACAAGCTTATTAATACTAGTAATAATATTCTAGTAATAATATTCTAACACCCATATAGATTCCGTTATATTTTCTATGTAATCCGTTCTCGATAGCCATGAAATGATCATCTAAGGGTGATCAACCACATGGAAAATATAGGTGCTATAAGAGCATTTATATATTGAAAAAGTTTTTAACGATATCGAATTTTTTGCCGTTAATTTTGATTTGATTCCATTTTTTTTTTAAAAAAAAGTAATCATATCACGTTATTATTGTGTTTTTATTTATTTTTAATTTGCTAAATTTTTTAGTTAGTAATTAGAGAGCATTATAAGTCATTTTTAATTAAAAAGGTCGATAGCACCAAAAAGGTGAGAATTGAGGATAAAAATATTAGTTTCTAAATGTTGGGGGACGAGAACAAAGAAATACAAAAGGTTAAGGGTAAATAGTGCCAATTATCCATAAACTAATAGGAAACCCTAAAACATATATCCACTTAAGAAAAGGTAAGGGAGCTAGAATCAAGCACGAATATGTTGGGCGGAGCAATTTCGAAAAAATTGAAACTCGATCCTTTCTGATGCCATTCCAATAAAAATTTAAAATATTCTCTAGTTGTCTAAAATTAAGAAAGATAAAGCTATAAAATAAAAGACAATATCTTAGAATCAAATAATATAAAAAGAAATAGAGAGAAAAAGAAAAAATTTGAGGAAGACTCTGTAGATGAGAAGCGCCAGACTGGAGATTATAAAGAGAGAGGAAGAAACCACAATTACAGCGCGTGTAACGCCGGTAGGCTCTAGCAAGAGAATGGAACAGGGTGAACTATCTTGCAAACGTTGACTTCTCAATAATTGACTTTTCTATATGGTGTCATACTAGCTATATGATGTTAAAGTATCTATATTGGTAGTGTTAAAATTAACTATCCACATAAATAAAAAGTAGAGTTGTTCGTGATTGTTAAATGACACTTAAATAAGTTAAATTTAACTATTAATTTATGCCACATTGGTGATTCTATATAAGAGTGTTAAATTTAATCATTAATGCAATAGTCAAATAGTAGACCAATCACAATTTAATTAAAATAAAAAAAAGATAAAATAATACCACATAAAGTGTTAAGTTTGTTGTTAACTTTAACAATAAAACTAACAACTTATTAAATTAAATGTTTTTAGCAACTACTTTAACACCACCAGTAGGTTGTTTCTTGAGTTGTTAACTAACAACTCCACTAATAATCTATTTTAACACTATCAATATGAATGCTCTTAGATTGAGATTAAGTTAGCAGCAATGTCACACAAAATATAAGTAACACACATTTCCACAAAATTTAAGATCATTTTTATATACTATTAAATACTTTTCAAGAAAAAAAATCTCTCTTTTCTATGGTTTTTTTTTTTTTTTTAAAAAACCAAGAATAGCATTTTTTTTCTCCCATTTATGGGGGCACGCACACTGCTCAAAACCCACGGAAATCCTTGATAATTTCAAACAATTCTGACTACGACCAAAGTCCAATCTCCGGAGTAACCCTATCTTTTTTGTTCAAAAAAAAAAACAAAACAAAACAAAACAAAACAAAACAAAACTTAAAGTGGTACCATTAAATGATGCAGTTGACCTTCACGTGACTTCCCGTGCAGTACACTCGTAAACGATTAGAAGATTGTTTCTTCCACACATACACATTATTTATAGATATAAATATAGATAAGGTTGGGATAAGTTTGATTAATTATCAAGGTTGAGATGACGTTTAATTAATTAGTTAACTATTTTTTTAATTACGATTACAATCTACATCATAATAATACAAGTGTATATAGATACATATCTTATTGAAATAAGACGCACAGAAATTAATAATACAAATAAAATCAAACTCCTATATAGGAGATTACAAACTACATATAAGATATAAATAAACCCCCACATAGAGATAACCGAACCTAAGACATCTAAGTCCCAGAGCCTTAACTTTAGTCCCCTAAACAAATGGACTAAAACCTTATTGGCATTAATTAACTAATTATACCATAAAATTCTCAAGGAAAAAAATGGACCGCTGACATAAGAAATGAGAAGATTAATTAAAGATAATTTCAACATATTTAGATACACAAAATGGGTGGGAAAATTTTTTAGACAACTTTTTGGGTATTATATAATAATAATAATATAATATAATATAATGTTAAGATAAGGTTTAATTTAATTAATTAATTAATTTACAATAATACCATAAATATCCTGAAGGAAAAATGAACGGTTTAGATAATACCAACAAATTTAGAAATGCGAAATGAGCGCGGAAAGAAAAATCATATATATATATATATATATATATATATATTTCTCAAGGGAAAAATGGACCGCTGACATAAGAAATGAGAATATTAAGATAATTTCAACATATTTAGATACACAAAATGGGTGGGAAAATTTTTTAGACAACTTTTTTGGTATTATATATAATATAATAATATAATAATATTATAATGTTGAGACAAGGTTTAATTTAATTAATTAATTTATTAATTTATAATAATACCATAAATATCCTAAAGAAAAAATGAACGGTTTAGATAATACCCAACAAATTTAGAAATACAAAATGAGAGAAGGCCATAAAAATCTCAAGGAAAAAAATAGACCATCCAAATAAAAGAAATCGAACGGCTCATATAATTTTAACAAATTTAGGAACACGAAATTGGCAGGGAAGTCTTTTATGAAACCTTTTTGTTTTCTACGTCTGTCTATTGTAATATATACATATATATACTAGTTTTTAATCCGTGCAAAAAAATTCAAAATAATATAACTTATTATTAGATATCCAGATATGTGAAAAAAAAGTTGAAAGTTTTGTTATTGTAGTATAATACCATATATTATTTAAGCATAGTCATATTTTATTTTTATCTTTTCATATGATATAAATAATCAATTCATAAAAATTATTAATTATTAACTTTGACTTTGTTTGTGTGCGCCAAGATCCATGTCAGCTATCA
Organism: Nyctanthes arbor-tristis; assembly: GCA_963692815.1. Lineage (NCBI taxonomy): Eukaryota > Viridiplantae > Streptophyta > Magnoliopsida > Lamiales > Oleaceae > Nyctanthes > Nyctanthes arbor-tristis. Next base: position 29,208 of record CAVNYN010286742.1, read on the forward strand.
AACCCTTGGATAAGGAAGAAAAAATTTAGAAATAATCCATTTGAGATGGGGTTATTTGATTTTGATGGGAATGAAAGCAAAATTTAAAATGATTTTTTTTTTTGCAAACTAAAAAAAATGATATATAAGATAACTCAAAGATAGAATCATGAGGATAAGATAAAATTATAAAAATAAGACAACTTGAAAATTTTGAAGATAACTCGAGTAGAAATTGAAAAAAAAAATTAAATATAAAAAGCATTTTAGGATATATCTGTCCCGATTATTTGGTCATATTTTTCATTTTAGGATGTTCTAAATATATATATATATGGTCTCCTTTCTATATTAAAAAGTTGAATTTGCATTTTACAAATCTATCAATATTTAATACTTTAATTATAACTATTAATTTTGAATTCTACTCATTAAATAGAGATATATTAGAAACATAGATCATGAAATGTGTCTTTTCAACAAATTAAATGGTAAAAATTTGTATATTACATACGACTCCTATAAAATATGTGAATAATTTGACTAATTTTTATTTAGAAATAGAATTGATTTGTAAACGTGGGCGCTTTGATTTCTTTATCTCCAACAAGGTGCCGCTTTCCCGGTTATTTATGGTTTGCCTATGAGATGACAAGCAAACAAAATTTTCTTCTCTGGGATTCCCAACAACCATGACTTCTAATGAGAACGGAGCCAGACTGCAAATAAAAATCAGTCGAGTGTAAAGTGATTTATTTCTATTTGCAGTCTGACTCTGCGAAAGGAGTCAGATCTGACTCATTAAAAATGCTCTCGCAACTACTCTGCCACAATACATCAGCCCTACTGGTGAGATTCCAAAATCCTGCAAACATACACGTGAAACAATTAGGGAAAAAAATCTGGTCCATATCTGCAGAAAGTTAAAGGACTGTGCATGCAAACCACAGGTATTTTCATTAAGAGCCACCCCATAAACAATCAACCTAACATCTTCGTGAAAATATCTACTGCCTAGTTGCAGTCATATTCAATGAGCTCAACTTCCTCCCTCAAGACAAAATTGAAGTCCCACCAAAATATTCACTGTCTTTATTACACATGAAAGAGAGGGCCTATAAATTTTTCCATTTTTATTTTTAGATAGTTGCTATTTTATTGAAGTCTATAATAATGTAATCAAGGTCGAAATCTGTAGCAAATTATAGGAATTAATTCTTACAGTCTTTATTACGCACGAAAGAGAATGCTTATAAAAAATTAATTTTTTTATTTTTAGATTTTTTTTCTATTTTATAGAAGTAATAATGAGACATTAAGAATATAATAATGTAGTAGTGAAATGCGATGTTATTCCAACCGGCAATTTACTTTACTATATTTCTTCCCGTTTCATTAACAGTGACCGCGCCCTCCACCCTCCGGGGGCCGGGAGTGGATCTATATGTTGGGTGTCCAACATTATGATACAATAGCTAATGCATAAATTAGCCAATTATTATTAGAGTGGTTATATCTATACCATCATTTTTCTTAACCACGTCACAATATAAATGTACCACCATTAAAATGCTTCTTTTTTTTTTTTTAAATAAATAAACTACATTTAGTTTACCAATGTGACCTTAAATTGTGAAAGTAAAACAAAAGGGGGGAAAATTGTATACCACACTCCCCTCATCTTTTACAATTCCAACCATTTCCCTTTCCCAATCTTCTACCCAATTACAAATTTCTCACATCCCATGCAACACAATGATTTTGAAAATTATTTGCATTGGCTGAGAAGAAAATCTCACTGACACATTGATTGGATATTCTATACACTTTTGAGCTTAATGAGTTCTCTCTATAATTGTGGATAGAGATTTTTTTTTTCTATAAGGTTAATTATTTTGAGATTTTCTTGTTTTATAGGAAAGTTGTAGATAATTCCTTTTTTAATTGTTTCATTATTTTTATGTGTTTATTATCTTCTAAGATATTATGCTAAAGAGAAGATTAAAGATTGATTTTTGGGAGGGATTGTTCATAGTTGTATGAATAAGAAACAAAAATTTGTGCACTGATGTAAATTTTGGACTTGATTTCTCTAGTGTTTGTATTTTTTCTCCGTCATCACATAGATTTTTCAAACGTAAAAAAGTAATTTTTCAAACGTAAAAAAGTGATATTTTTTCCCCAATTGTGGTGTAGTAATAATAATAAAGAAATAACTTAGGATTCTTATTTGAGGTGAAGTTAAAAAAACATAGATTTATGGGATCAAGGAGCTAGTCCAGTGATTAAGGACTTAACTACTTACTGGGTAGTCCCGGGTTCGAATCCCACCATCTCCTCCCCTCCATCCCCTTTGTAATCAACACAAAAAAAAAAAAAACATAGATTTTTTTTTATTTTGTGGTGTTTCTAAAACAAAATAGGTATACATAACAGGTTAATTAAGTCATTTAATTATTGACCTTTTTAGTAAACTAGTTGTTGGGACGTGCATTGCACGTTGTATGTTTTAATTAATATATTTTAAATATATAATTTTCATTAGAATATTTTATTTCAAAAGCACTTCTGTATACATAATAGTTCTTGTCAATATTAAACTTTTTTGACTTTTATCGTCTCATTTGACTAATACTTTTATTGCATTGAAACTTCGCGTAAAAGCAAAACATATATTTGTCTAATGTTTCCATTTTGAATTTTATATGTATTCCCTTTATGAATATCATTACATCACTAATCATTTGGATTGTATCACTAAATAATGTGGCTTGGATTTTGTTAGCTTACAAAGAGATAAAAATAAATGAGTTAGTATATAAAAGAATTGCTAAGATAATAATATAGTGATTCAAATATAAACTAAAAATATAAAATATTAAAATAAAAGTATTACATTTTCATCTATTAAAATTAATTTTTGAACTTGGATGAGATCTTATGCATTCGTGTAGTTTTTAATAGAACTTTTATAAAGGATGTAAAGTTAATTTGATGCTCTATTCTTGGTCAAATGCACTCAATTTCTTTATTAGCATACAATGCTCTTCTTTTTTAGTTGATGCGGACAAAGTCATTTCGCTAGAGAACGGATTAAAACTAAGATTAGATTAATTAAAAGAAAAGTATAAGTTGGATTTGTGTTTCAATATTCTTGAATTTATTTGGATCTCGATCATCAATTTATAGTGAGTGAAGTATGTATGAAGAGATGAAATATGAATGTTGATATGTTAGGCAATTACATCACATTAAAATAAATTAATTGTAGTATAACCGAATAAACTTTTAATATTATTAAATTAAATTAAATATAATAATTATTTTAGGATATTCATTTGCCTTGGATGATGGAATTAAATGAAATTAAATATTCATGTAATAATTAGTATTTATTTTTAAGTTGTAATGATTAATTTTATAACATCATTTGTATTTTACATATTGCACCATAAATCAATATTAAAACAAAAATACAAAACTAAATCAATATCGTACTAATTTTATTCATAAATTTTACATATTAAAACGTAAATCAAGATTTAAATACAAATATATATATATATCTTTCCATTTCACTAAATTTCCAACCTACAAAATTAGCTTGAATTGAAAGTGTAATATATACAATCTTCTTTATTATTGATCTCAAGTCGAAAAGGCATACGCATATATAACATAGTTCTAATATGAAATTAAAGAAGAAAAATGGCCGCAATATGCATTAATTAAACACGTTACATGATTATTTGTGCTAAAAAATTTTGTATACAGTGATTCTTGTACATTTGTTATTCATAATGAATTGGGGGAAAAAACTTATCATCTAGTGGAAGAAAAGAAAAGCCATTGAGTTCGTTTTCTACTTGGAATTTTGAAATAAAGTGTTAGATGGATCTCTAGTTCAATTCACCTAGCATTGGTATTACGCGATATAATTTGATTGGATCAGATAATTTCAGTGATGTTATACGAAAATGTATGATAAAGATTAGGGACAAAATATAATAAACTATTTATGCAATAATGCAGTGAATAAATGTGGTGAAATAAAAGTAACAGATAGTATATGAATTAATAAAATGAGCAACAACAAAGGTGAAATCCGAATGTTTTACATGGATTCCACCATTTATATAGCAGTGATAAGAATAAAATTTAATATTATAGTGTCATTAGTAAAATTAGTGGTATAAATATAACCATCATTATTATTATTATTATTATTATTATTATTATTATATATAATCAATTTGCTAAATAAAATTTAGGTGCGTGGACGATCTTTTGCGGTGGCATGAATGCGAAGATTAATTTTTTTCATTATTACGATGAAGATAATGGATGGAAATTGGAAGGCATTTCAAGTGTGTTTGGATAGATTTATAATAATAATAATAATAATAATAATAATAATAATAATAATAATAATAATAATGATTTTTACATTTGAACTCGAGCTTCATAATAATTCTTTATATGTCATATTTATTGGTAGGTTAATAATTGTGTGCGTTGGAAATGTCAAATTATCGATGATGTTAGAATTTTATTTTATAATTAATGTCTTTTGGTGGATGGCTCTTATACGAGTCATGTTCTCTTACCAGATGAGTGTCGAGAGAGCCCGCCACTCACCTATATGGGGTCTGTCATTGGGCAGCCCCCATGTGCCTGGGGCAAGACACATGGAGGCTGCCCAATGACAGCGCCCATGTCACCCGTCCCCGTCAAATGGATGAGAGGAGATCATTTTGAACTCTTATACATAAACATAGCACATATTTTACTATTAGGGTGTATAGGTTGACGCATCTTGTTAAGGATTGGCCTTTTTCGTGGTCAAAATAATTCTTCACACGGTTAATTTCCCAAATGGTCCCTAATCTTTATATTTTCTTTCAATTGAGTTTCTAATCTTTTTCAATGTCGTAGAGATCTCCAACATTTCATAATTTTCTCATAAGGTCTTTTATAAAATTTTTGCACTTACTTTTTAAATAAATTTAAAAAATCTAAATAAATAGTAAATAATAAGAACAAAATTTTCTTTACGTACTTCACAAATTACACATTCTGCCTATATCCCTAACATGATTGAGAATGACAAATAACTGCAATATTTTTTTCCTAAAAACTATTACTTTTTCCCATTATTTCTAATAGTAGTAGGATGAACAAACACCAAAATTGTAGGTTTCTTCTTTTGTAACTGGAAATAACCATCAGAATTTGTCATTTACGATGAGTTGGAACACGGGTTAGTAACTAGATAGTACTGGAAATAACCATTGGAATTTGTCATTTATGCTGAGCTGAAATGTGAGTTAGTAACTAGGTAGATATAGTAGAAAGAAATTATTTCTTTTTTCTTTTTTTATTTTTGCTATTTTTAGAAAAAAAGATTTATTTTTATTTAAAAAGTAAAGGCAAAAATATCATAAAGGACATTATGAGTGATTTATGAAAGGTTGAAAACCGACAGCGTTGAAAAAAAGATGAAAACTCAGCTGATAGAATGTGTAAAGGTTGAGGACCATTCGTGAAATTAACATTTTTTTTATATGTTGTACTGATTGGTAGGTTGATAATTGTTTGCGTCGGAAATGTCTAATCAATGATGCTTTCATCATGTTATTCAACAATTAGTTTCTTAGATGCTGTTATACATGGCACATATTTTACCATTAGGGTATATAAGTTGATGCATTCTTTTTAAGGATTGGTTTTTTCAGTAGTCATAATAATGAAGACAATATGATATAGGGTAAATTTCACCATTAGCCCCCAATCTTTTACTATTTACACAATTTCGTCTCTATTCTTTTTTTCTTGCCTCGTAGGTCCCCAACCTTTCATATAGTAGTTGAGTTTCTTCCTTTCATCAAGGTTCCATCCATTTTTCCGTTAAATCCTATAAATTGAGTATCTTACCCTTTTTTTTTAAAAGGTTTGGGATCAAAAGTGAAAATCACCCTATATTTTAAAAAAAATTGTAACAGAAAATTGAAAAAAAATTAAAAATAAATATTATTGACAAAAATAAAAATAAATTTATTCTTTCCAACCCACCACCCCTAGCCTATATTTATCCTTTATTGCATTTTGGCATGGATTCATTTCTCATGAGACATTATTATTGAGACATTAGTCTAATGGAATTAATATTATTGAGACATTAGTCTAATGGAATTAATATTTATTTTTAAATACTTCTCAATCAGAGGACAAATGCAGGCTAGGTTGGTGGGATTGGAAAGAATAATTTTATTTTTATATATTTTTTTGATAATATTTATTTTTATCTTTTCTTTTTCAATTTTCTATTATCGGTTTTTTTATATCTAGGACAATTTCCACTTTAGTTCTCAACTTTTTGAAAAATATAAGGGTAAAATCATCAATTTATAGGGTTTTAACGAAAAAATAGATGGAATCTTGATGGAAGGACAAAACTCAACTATTATATGAAAAGTTAGGGACCCATGAGGCGAGACAAAAAGAATGAGGACAAGATTATGTAAATACTGAAGGGTTGGGGACTAATAGAGAAATTTTCCGAGAAAACATCAACATGTATGGACAAGTCTTGCCTCTCTGGCAAGTTTTAGAGTTTGTCTTGTCTTCTTGACAAGTGTTCCATATTTCCGATCCATTTACAGTGATATTCCATAACTCAATCTGATGGTCTCTTTTCTAGTCACAATGTCGTTGGAAGAAGCATATGCGTCACTAACTCTAGTGGAAGAGTGGGCAGTTGTAGAGGTCATTGGAGATGATGCCAAATCTAGTGAAGTGAGGGAAGAATTTAAGTATTGCTTGGCTAGTAGGTTTCTCACCGAGAAAGCCATTAACATTAACGCCATGAAGAACACTTTTGCAGCGCTCTGGCGTCCAGTAAAGGGAGTACGTATCAAGGAGATTGGCCTCCCATTATTTATTTTTCAATTCTTTCATCCTTTGGACATGAATAGAGTGATAGATGGTGGTCCATGGACTTTTGATCAAAATTTGTTGCTGTTCAAACGTTTGGAGGAACATGAGAATCTGGCAAAGGTTAAACTTTTTCATGGAGATTTTTGGGTCTAGGTATACGACCTCCCAATTAATTTTATGTCCAAGAGAGTTGCTAAGAGTATTGGAGACTTTATGGGACAATTCATCTCGTCTGACCCCTCCAATTTTAATACATGATCGAGAACATTAATGAGGACTCGGGTGAAGTTAGATGTGCGCCAACCTCTTAAACGCAAAACGAAGCTCAAAAAGCCAGGGGGAGAATGGACATGGGTTATTTTTAAATATGAAAGGTTGCCAACGTTTTGTTTCATTTGTGGTAAGCTGGGTCATTCTGACCATTTTTGTGAAGTCTTGTTAGATAGCTCTCACTACTACAAAAAAGCATAATAGTCGTCAGTTGTAATGATGAATACGCGTCAGTTGTGACGTCTGATGAAAATATCACTAAAGCTTACGATGCATCAATTCGTGCTCCATCTCGATGTACTCAATATCAAGCTGGAGAAAAGTGGCTACAAAACGAGCCACTGGAAATAGTTGGTGTTGGCAGATTTAGCAGTGGGGATAGAATGCAATGGGTAAGGAAATTGCTGAATTGGTACCCCCAATCAATATTGAAAATAAGGGAAAAGGGATCATCGGTGATTACATAGGGATCATAGCAAAAAATCCTAGAGATGGACAGAATATTTTCCTAAATAAGGATGGGATTGACACCATTATGGGAGGAAACAATGAAATCAATCTTGACAAATCACAAGAGCTCATTATTACTGATCCTAAGCGTAGATAGGTTGAAGGGGGAATTTGAGCTGGAGTCATCTCTTATTGGGCTAGATGGTGACTGGGCCCAAGTCCAGCGTCCAAGTTCAAAAAATGGATTATCAGTGGGTACTGCTCCATAGGCCCATCGAGATTTATGAGTGCCTTATAGTGGAACTATTGTAGGCTTGGCAATCCACGTGCAGTTCAGATGCTATTGGACCTTGTGCAAAGTAAGAAGCCCGATTTCGCTTTTTTGATTGAAACGTTGGTTGGAAGTTCTCGGATGGAGTTTATTAAATACAAGCTCGGGTATGAAGGCCTTCTTGTAGTTGAGAACATTGGTCACAGTAGAAGCTTGGCGCTGTTATGGAAGGGCATAAGTATGGCTACTCTTCTCAGTCTCTCTAGAAATCATATTGACATTGAGATAAACATCCCGAATCAACCTCGGAGAGGGTTCTATGGCTACTCTTCTCACAGGGTTCTATGGCTTCCCAGAGAGTGGATGACATCGCGATAGTTGGAACTTGATGCGTACATTGGTTGCGGCTTCCCATCTACCTTGGTGTTATCTCAGACTTTAACGATATTCTCCATTCCAAGGAAAAAGTCGGGGAAACTCCATGCCCTGCTTGGCTTTTACGAGGATTCCGAGAGGCAGTCGAAGACAGTAACCTATTTGATTTTGGATTACAGGGCTATCAGTTTACTTGGGCTTGAGGAAGGGTATCCGTATTTCGGTAGAAGAAAAAGACTGGCGGCACATATTCCAGGATACAGCAGTAATAAATTTGGGCCTCTTTACTACTGACCATTCTTCCCTTCTACTACCACGTAATGTCTCTGGCTCACGGAGAGTCTTTAAGAGGTTTCGTTTTGAAAACATGTGGCTGCAAAAAGCCGAGTGTAAGGAAGTTGCTAAGTCTAGTTGGGAGACGAATAAGGGGTCATCTATCCGGGTTCGACTTTTAGCTTGCGGTTATGACCTTTTTCGATGAAGTGCTGGTCTTAGGTGCAATTTTAATGCAGAAATCAACTGCTGCAAATTTGTTATGAATTGTTTGCAGGACAAATGGGACACTGCTTCTATCTCTCTGTTTGATAGATACCTCTGAAGCAGAAGGAGATTTACTAGAAACAAAGGTCAAAAGTTTTCAAATTAAATGAGGGAGATTCCAATACCTGTTAGTTTTACGCGGCAGCCTCGACTAGAAGAAGGAGAAATCTAATTGAACAGCTGCGGAATGATGGAGTTTGGCTAAATAAAAACAATGGTTTGCATGAGTTAATGTTGAGTTATTTCCAATACTTATTTACCTCTTCTTCTGTATTATCACACATTCAAACACATATCAAACCATGTCATAATGAATTATTGTTAGCTCCTTACTTGGTCCAAGATGTAGATGATGCTTTATTTAGTATGCACCTTGATAAATCCCTTGGCCTCGATGGGATGAATCCTGCCTTCTTCCAGAAGCACTAGGATATTATTGGACACGACATTGCTATGGTTTGTATTGATTTTCTTGCTCAGTGCAGATTTCCAGTTGGTCTCAATAATAGATCCATTGTGTTGATTCCAAAAAAGAAAAGTATAAGTGATACAAGGCCTATAGCTCTTTGTAATGTTCTCTACAAAATTATGGCAAAGATGCTTGCTAACCATTTAAAATCTGTTCTTCCCAATATTATTTCAGATGAGCAAGGCGCTTTTGTCCCAGGCAAGGTCATTACTGATAATATTATGATAGCTTTCGAAGCTATGCACTATTTGAAGCATAAGAAGCAGGGAAAAGGAGTTACAGCTCTTAAAATTGATATTAGTAAAGCCTACGACTGAGGTGAATGGGAATTCCTCAAACAAGTTATGCAACAAATGGGGTTTCATCACAAATGGGTTGAACTTATGTTGCTTTGTGTGTCTTCAGTTACATATGAGGAGATTGGTGCCATTCTTCCTCAAGGGGGATTGAGGCAAGGTTGTCCTCTCTCCCCATATCTCTTCATTTTATGTGAAGAAGGGCTATCTGCTATCCTGAAATAATTGAAATGATTGGAGGCATCAGGAGAGTTATACGGACGCAGGGTTGATAGAGGAGCTCCAATAGTCTCTCATTTGTTTTTCGCCGATGATAGTATTATTTTCTTCAGGGCCAATGCTAAGGAATGTGAGACAATTAAAAGAATTCTCTTGGATTATGAGCAGGAGTCAGGACAAACAATCAATCTTCATAAATAAGCAATCCATTTCGACTCCAATGTCAAAGATAATAGACACTTATACATACGTCGATCTCTTGGGAATTAATACTGATGGTGGTCATGATAGGTACCTTGGTCTTCCATCTATCATTGGTAAGAAGAAGAAGGAAATCTTTGGGTTTTTTAAAGATAAAGTTTTGTAAAGTCTTCAAGGATGGAAGGAGAAGCTATTTTCTAGTGCGGGGAAGGAGATCGTATTAAAGACAGTGGCACAACAAGCAATCCCTAACTATGTGATGAGTGTATTTTGATTCCACTAGACTTGTGAGTTGAAATAGAACGGATGATGAACTCATACTGGTGGGGAAATAATAAGGGAAACTCTAAAGGAATACATTGGATGAGCTGGGATCTGCTTTGCACAGCCAAGAACCAAGGAGGATTGGGGTTTAAAAAGTTGCATGACATCAGTTGAGCTCTTCTTGGGAAGCAAAGATGGAACTTTGCCTATGATCATTCTTCTTTGGTCACTAGAATTTTTAAGGCTCGATATTTTCCTTGCTCGAGCTTCTTTTATGCTAAGTTGGGTCACAACCCTAGCTTCATTTGGCGTAACATTATGGCAGCAAAACACCTTGTTCAGAACCAGTGCCGGTCCTGTTGTTATTGCTGCCCCCGAATTTTTTTTTTTAAATACTATATTTCTTCCTTTTTTTAATCGTGACCTTTAATAGCTCTTCCTAAATTATGCTAATCTCTGAATCCATCACTAGCCAATCCAAAAGTTCCTCAATCCTAAACTAAACCAGTAAAACATTAAACATCATCCAAAATTCATCAATCCTAAACCAAACAAATAAACCATAAAACATTAAACATCATCCAAAATTCATCAATCTCTAAACTTTATCATAGAGGACATAGAGTGCGTCTTTCTGATTTGCCTTTTAATTTATTTATGTACATCTAGTGACTTTGGTACATTTGTTTTTGTTGAAGCCCCTTTTCTCAAATTTCTGTCTTAATTTTTAGTAAAAGACGTCTCCCGGTCACTTTGTGGGATGATTACGCTATTGAGTTGCGTAATTATTTAAGTACCCCCGGAATGAACCCATTGTTGTAGTTCTCCAGATGTGTCGAATCAATTTCTTCATATGTACGCATCCTTACCCAAATATTCTTCATCTTAAAATATTTAATAGATTTATTATAAATGATTTTTACTAATCTAATGCATAAATAAACATTGTTACGTAGCACTTGGTGTGGCAAACTCCTACAATGCAACGAGTTTGCTAATTGATGCTTCTATTCCAGAAATAGAAGATTTTAGAAGCAGGTTAGAATCTTTGGCTGAGGGTATTTCTTTCTTTTAAAAACGTTTCGTTTTAATTTAATTTCTTATGAGTTAATACTTTTCCTCTTCTAATTTCAGAACCTTAAATGAAATGGATGGTTCGTCTCATCAACCCTTGGTGATAACTCAATGTTGGATGAGCTGGCATCTGCTGATATTAAGACTGTTGAACAATTCCTCGATTGCTCAGAGGCACTTACTCTTCGTTAATTTGTTGAAAAAAAAAAAATTTAGCTATTCTGTAATTGGGCAAGTAATTTTTTCTTGAAAATGTAGACTGGATTCTCCTTTGTGGTGGGCACAGTTGTTTCAATTATATCGAAGGCTAATTGGTCTTACTATGGATGCTTGAAAGATTGGTGTGCGAAGAAGTTGCAGCCACATGGAAAGGATTACATTTGCAGCAAATGTGGTGATAGAAGTTCATCTGGAACTTGGAGATACACTGTTAGTGTCAAGATGAAAGGAGATGCAAAGGAAGCCACTTTCACACTATGGGAGAAGCAGTGTGAACAACTATTTGGCTATACTACTGCTGAACTACGAAATAGGATGGCTGTGGTAACATTTATAGACTGATTTATATCTTTGTACTGCTGTTGTAATTATTTGATGCTGCAATTATTTGATGCGGTAATTTTTCTTTTGCCTAGGAGTTGATTGATCCCAAAATATGCCCAACGATAATTACAGATTTGGTGTCGAGGAAGCTTATTTTCAAAGTTGATGTAAAACAAGATCATGTAAACAAGAAAAAGGATGTCTATCCCGTTGATAAGGTTGTCGATGATGATGCTACTGTTGAGAAGTATGCCTCAAAGTATGCGGCATTGGTGCATATTATCAATGAGGTATCTTATCAAGTGATCCCTGATTTTGATTCATAATGATTTATTGTTATAGATTTTTTAGTACATGTTTCACTATTATAGGAAGATGACTCAGACTCGGAGTTTAAGAGGTTGTATGCTCGGCCTTCTCAAGATGCCAGTAAGGTACGTGTTATCTTTTTATATGTGTTTTTTAGGCTATTAATGGGAATGAGTACTAAGTATACACTATTGTTCAGGGGAATAATGACTCTGTGATGGAAAATGATGTGTCGGGGTCTTATATCACTCCATCCAAGAGACCATTAATAGATGACACTGCGAGTAGTGGAGAAGGAGATGCAATTCAGATGTCAACCAATAAATTGCAAAGGATCAAAGTGGAGAAACTCGACTAGGTCTGTGTGGCGGACAATCAATTCTGAACAATTTTTATATAATTTGACATCTTTTTATTACCCAATTTTGAGGAAAACACTCAGCTAATTACGTGCTTACGTTTTGAGATTCCGTTGGATTTATCTTTTATTACATTATTATTGATGAGTGAATTATATTAATTTCTTCCTTCTTGGTTTTAATTTGCATGATGGGTTGAGTGATTTATAGAAATCAGGGACCTTGTGCTAAATGATGTTACAGGCATTGACTGCTGCAGATTAGCATGTACATCAATGAATAATTGGCACTTTACCACATCAGTGTTGCCTGATCCTTTGGTACTATTTTCCTGTGAGGATGGTTGAGTTTGTATTTTAGCTTATGCTAAACCTCTCTACAAATCGGTGGAATGCATGTGCAATAAGTGCTCAAGTCCTATGCTACTATACGTACGTTACAAAAAATGCCGAGAAAATCATTTGTGCAAGTCAATTATTATTATTTTTTAAAAAAAGAGATAGGAAATTTTTTAGTAAATTATTTATTTATATATTATCTTTTAATATATTATTTTTACTATTGTTTTCAAGTAAGATTCTGAAATTATACATACACTTTTAAAAATTCATCTCACGTCACCTTCTAACAAAAATCGGAATATATAACAAAGCTCATTGCGATATGGTTTGGCTCTTACGATAATGTCGACACATTAAATTATTCTATTTGGCCCAAGAAGCTGACAAAAACGGTGACAAGGTTGTATAAATTTTTATATTTTAGCATAATCCTTCTAAAATGGCTTTGAACCCCTTTAAATTGTGTTTTAACTTTTGTTCTTCTATTTTCCAAATACTGTGATTAGATATATTACCGTCCCTCTAAATGATAATTAAATTGAAATGCGTTTCATTGTTGTATTATTATATTATATTATATTATATTATATTGTATTATATTATATTGTATAAAAATCGATGAACAATTCACGTCACACAATTCATTGAAATGATCTTATCAAAAATAATTGAATACTATGTTTGTCTTACTAACATTTTTAATATATGGCTTCCAAAATATATTTAACGTTAGCTTTGATATCGATAATTAAATAAGTACATGTGAAATTAATTTTGAATTAACCGTCTAACTTTTTTTCAAAAAAAGGGGGTTTCAATTGATAATATGGTATTCTTTTGATAGTTATTTGATCTTTATACCTTAAATAAGTATTCTTTCATTGACTTACTATGATTACCACGTGATATTCCAAACAAATACTATTTTGTAGCATATACAAGCATCAGCAAAATTTGGGTTCACTTGGTTTCAGTCTTTTTGCCCATGTATAACCACAACCAAATTCAAGATTCTTGACATACTTAGAATTCATTCATGTTTCAGGGGAATTTATTCTTTTTTTTTTTATAACTTCAATGGCAGTGGCAATTGGTGTACAAAATTGCACTCCGATTCTCGGATTTCTTCATAATATATTTCATTAGCCCTCTTCTTCCTATATTCATTGTTTCAATCGTGCATCATAGGAATCGGGAAAGGTTTGTGAACGTTCTACTTCTTTGAATTCATTTATCGTGACTTATTATTAGCATTCATGGTTTTCTTTTTGCTCTCTATTGATTAACTTTAGCAGCTTATTATTTTAAAACTGTAGAGATTCGTTTTGATTTCCAACTTTTTGTTTAAGCTTAACAACAATTAAGATCCCACACCCCGTGATGGTCGTACTGATGCTTGAAACCAAATGGTTGTACTGCTCTTAATTCCCCAGCTTTAAGATAACACCCACTCTTTGCTCCTCAGATAACACCAATTAAGATAACACCAACTATTTGCTCTCCAGTCATGATTAATTTCCTGCCAATTCTCAACTTTATAGTATGTGTCATTTGATAAAAAACACAGCCACGTAGAAATCGACATCTAAAAGAAAACACATACAGCCACCCTTTAATCTAAGAGTCATCCATCTTGAAATCAAAAGAGTCATCATATTTCTAGGGCACTGTTTGATTTTTTGGAGGGGGGTCCTGAAAATGAGTTTGAAAGGAATTGATTTCTGTAGAAATCATTCCCAAACAATTGAATTAATTGCATTGAATTTGAAAAGGGGCTGGTTGGGCTGGTAGCATAATTTGCAGCAAATTGAAATGCTGAGGTGAAGTGATTGCCATTAATGTGCTTTCTAGCATGTAATTCATATCTTAACACAGTATTTTTTATACATTCAACTAATAGATAAAATGCAAGTCAGAGAGACCAAAGGATGTAGTCTACGATAATGATTGCAGAAAGATGAAAGGTATAGCTAATATACCAAACGATAAGCCAACAATATAGCTAATTTAAGAGTTGGTTTGAAAGATTTTTGGTGGAGAAAAAATGATTTTTTTGACAACATTGGTTAGAAAGTTATGAAAAGGGGGTTGTTGTATTACTTGGAAAAAGCATATCGAAGAATCCAGTAATTGCAAATTCACCCCCCCTGCAAATAAAATTTTTTAGGGATACGGGTGACCCCTGTTCAGGAAACAATAATTAATTAGAAAAACAACACGTTCAATGATAAACTTTTTAAAAAGTTATCTTACTAAAGGATAAATACCACTTTTTAAAGGATAAATACTTCATTGATATAATTCATAGATTATATTGGTTACTTTTACATTTATTCTGAGTTTAATTGTATTTATGTATAGAGTATATTCTTTTTTGTCTTTTATAAAGGAATGAGGAAGATAACAAAATCGTCAATCATTACAAATGGCCGTGCTAGACTGCTCAATGAAAACTATGGTGAATGCTCCCAACCTCCACTTTTCACTTTTATTTTTAGTCTATCTACCATACTTTTTATGTATTAGTAGATGGTGTGGTGAA
>CAVNYN010286743.1:0-46690 GCA_963692815.1 Nyctanthes arbor-tristis
CTTCCATATATGGTAAGGGACTCTTTTCAAAGGACAAATAGGTATTTTGGCGGGTTTCTATTGGTTTTCTCCTTCCCATGGCCAAGTTGGACGAATTTTGGAGTTCGGGAGAGAAAAGGGAAAATGGTTTGAGAGAGAAAATGAAATCCTAGCTTCTTATATATAATAGTTAGGATTTAGCTAATTTTAATAACTTTTGAGTTCCGCCAACTATATCGTGACAAGTGGCGCCAACCACATCTTGACAAGTGACGCAAATCACCCCATGACAAGTGGCGCGGTGTGGCGCCGCACACTTTTCGGGAAATTGCCCAAGAAGTCCTTCCCATTGCATTATCTTTCAATTAAGTTCACACTCTTCAATTCATGTCAATTAAGTCATTACACTTTAGTTTATGTCAATTATCAACCAAGATCTTTCTTTAGCGTCAATTCAATAACAATATTTTGATCTTCAAGAAATCTTACAATAACATTCAAGTAATTGTTTCAAAACAACAATTTCGTTGCTTACCTTAATTTGTAGAAATTTTCGGGATGTTACAGTTTAGGCCTACTGCGTTGAGTGATTAATGTTCTATTGCTATAATTGAGATTCAATCTGTAATTGTTGTTTCTCCTAATTTCTATAGCAACTAGTGATTGTTAATCATGAGGGATAACACAACATAAGTTAAATAGATCGAGTTTACAGATTTATTGCTTAGATTAACTTATTTTTCTAATTGTTCATGCAATCGTTATTCTATATCTAGAAAACTCATTCTAAATTGTCTAAACAGTTAGGTCTAATTGAAGAGTTTATTTTGATTAGACATACTTAAGGGAAAATCCGAGTACTAGAACTTATTGTTGCCTAGAGTTGATAGTTTTACAAGAGAGCAGGAACAACTTTGCTATTGATTACTATATTTTATGTGAAATGCACAACTGAACCAAGAACTGGAGTTAACAGTCATGTTTTTATCTTCTTATTTTTACTTGTGTTTTAATTGCTTTTATTCTTTTTATTAGTTTTAGTTTAATATTTCACAAAATCCTCCTTTATCACTAAGTTGACACGGAACACTTAGATTTATTCAACGTTCTACATGGGTTCGACTCTTATTCTCTGCTTCTACAAGTTATTTTAAATTTATTTGAGTAAGGTATTTATTATTTTGGCTCAATCGACACGCGAGCAATATGGGATTTTTTTCATGTTTATATATTTGAAAATAAACATTGATTTGTCATCTACATATTAAGTTTGTTTCTTTCTTATAGTTAGACATTTAAAAAATTACAAAACTACCTAAGAGACCCGAACAATTACCCTAACTGGGACTGGGACCAAAACCAAATGGGCTTGCCATTTACAAGCTCAAAACCGGACCAAACCTAAAATAATTGGTCCGGTCTTGTGCCTTTCAAAACCCAATCCTACCCGTAGTTTGAACTCTTCCCTATGCAATATTTTGAACAAATTTTACGTAAACAGGTGAGGTCACATAAATAGGCAAGGGCGCAGGTTCCGTAAGCAGGCCGACACATGATTATTGGCACTAGCACAGCTAGTGCAAGCGGGCTAAGATGGTGGAGGTCAGGTCATGTACGCGGGGTAGGGTGCGGGTTCTGTAAGCGGGCCGACACATGATTATCGTCACTAGTGTGGCTAGTACACACAGGCTGAGATGGTGGGTTATTCAGGTCGGGTTACTGGGTTCAGATGGCTTTAAAAAATATAAATGTATTTTCTCAACTATTTATTTCGGTCGTTGGTGATTTTCGACTAAGGGCCTTTCCTCCAGAAAATAATGACGGCAACCAACGGTCATTGAAATTTACCTACTAAGCTTAGCTGTCGGTGATCGCTAACAAACACGAAACATCCATTGGAAATCACTAACAAACCTATCACCGATGGATTTTTCCAAACATCTTTTCCCGCCAACAACTCACTTTCCTGACAGAATTTGACCATTACAACAGTTTTTGACTGTCAATACAAGCACATTTTTTAGTAGTGATGGTTGCCTATGGTTGAAGTTTTGGTGGTTGGTATTTGAAGACGATGGCACTTGTGTGGTGATAGTGCTTTTTTTTATTGAAAACTCTACTTATTATTATTGTTATAAATTATCATAAAATAATAATAAATAATAATATTAATAAAAATGAATTTAATTAAAATTAATTTAGGTTACTTTTACAATAGAAAATGACATTTCTACAATTAGTTTCAATTAAAAAGTAATTTTCAAATCCCTTGTTAAAAAAATGGGGGTTTTATCTAAAGAACCCAATTAAGCTCACACAATTGTCCAGTCCATTATATTTAAATACCAAATCAAATCAATGTCATCACGCACGACATACACCAGTTGCGACAATCAAGATAAAATGCCTACTCAATTGAGTTAGAGTGATGGAGAAATGAATCTCAATATAATAAATTAAGTGACAAACTCTATTATCGGTATAGGACTAAATGTTTTTGAATAATGCTATATAACACCAGTGGTGCTTGGCACCAGTCTAAGTGATAACCAATGTGGTATTAAATGATAAATGAAATTAAATGAATGAATAAATGACCCTCTTAGTTCAACTTATCATTTCATGCCACATTGATATAGTGTCAAACACAAGTAGTGTTAAATAGTATTATTTAATTTTTTAGTTGAAATATGAGATGTATCTTCTATACTTCTCCTAAATTACCCATCTTCATAGTATCTCATATTGCAAGTGACGACCCTTCATTCTCACTCTAAGTTCATAAATTTGCAAATAATAAACATTATATTCATTCAACAAATAAATAATTATTTATTTACAATTCAATCATAAACACTTTATTGGGTACATATCCTAACAATTCTCCCACATGCCCTTAAAGTGTATGTTTCACATCTTGCATGGCCGTGGTACCTGGATGACCTTCGAAATTCTTAGCTGGTGAACTTTTGTGAATGGATTAGCTAGGTCATCCGTCGAGGGAATCTTGTACACCGAAACATCTCCATGCTGGGCAATCTTTCTTAAGAGATGATACTTCCGCTCAATGCGCTTCCCTCTTTGATGGCTTCTAAGTTTTTTGCATTGGCTATCGCCGTGCTATTATCATAATAAAGTGTAATAGGGCTAGCCAAAGTAGTCATCACCTCAAGATCTACAAGGAATTTCTTGAACAACTTCTTTTGCTGCCTCACAAGCTACTACATATTCAGCTTGTATAGTGTAATCTGTGACGTAGGACTATTTCATGCTTCTCCAGATGACAACACTGCCATCAAAGGGTAAACACCACACCCAAATGTAGATTTCGTAGAATCTATATCTGACTAGATATCCAAGTCAATATATCCAATTAGAACCAACTTTTATGATGAGTACATCAGTGCATAATCCATCGTTCGCTAAAGATACTTGAATATATGTTTCACTACTACCTGGTGCTATCTAGGGATTTAATTAAAGCCGACTGGCCATCCCAACAACATAACAAATATTTGGTTATGTGACGATTCAACGTGTTCTTCTGGATTGATTGGGTTTTACACTAGAGGGGAATGTGGCTACTGCCAAAGCCTCTCCATCTCCCTTTGCATGAACTCCAATTGTGCTTGCAAGTCCCCCAACTGGTGATTGATGGTAGCATTTGCATTACCTTCATATGCCTGTCATTGGGGAATCAGAGGTGGTTCATGGCGACGGCTTCACATGTGCTCATTAGCAATGAAATTGCTTCCCACCATGGTTGTGCAAATTTTGTTAAGTGATGAATTGTAGAAATGCTGGGTTTTTGCCGTAACTCGTCACAAGCAAGACCTTTCCTCTAGCAGCAGCTGTTCACGTCGGAAATTGGACTCTGAGTCAGCAAGTTATTATGTGGATGCATGTAAGAATATATATATATATATATAGGTCAAAAAAGGCTTGTAGATTGTATTTTACTTTTACGAGAGTTTACTTACAAAGGATCTGGTACCCAGATCCATAAACATTGTTTCCTTCAACGTATAAACCTCTCTTTTCTCTTCCACTTTCTATCCTCTATTGGCACCTTTCAACCTCTATTTATGGACTTCTTAAAGGGCCTTTGGGGGATTCCACATGGTTCTTGTTCAGACAAATACTACTAACGTATGAATTTCTAACCGGATACAAGGTTATTACACAACTAAAGTCGATACATGCGGAGTTATCATCTAATTGTTGATGTCTCGATAACTACTTAACTGTTAACTTCTACCCAAATTAATTCTTTCCCAAAATCTATCAGAATGCGTCAGACATCCATGTACTGGATCGAGATAGGCTATAAATCAGATCAGTCCTATACAATCAAACCTGGGCTTTATTTGTTTCTGGACCCTAGGTAAAAAAGTGAAATTAGGCGCACTACTGTGTTTTATTTCAATTTTAGGAAAACACGGCCAAAAATAATTTGCAAAAAAATTACTGAAATATTACGCTCAAGTGTTGCAGCTCCCAATAGGAGATAGTTTTAATTAGACATTTTGACCTTTATAATAAAATATTGGTATACTTAAAAACCCTCACACATTTACTTTCCAAAAAAAAACCCTCACATTTTAAGTCTTTTAAATATTTTTTATATATTATGAGTTTGCACATTCGACCAAAAAAAAATTTGGTATTTACATATTTTCTATTAAATGCAAAAGGTGTCTAAAAAAAAGGTTTTTACATATTTTTAATGATTTTTTTAACTTTTTATGAAACTTTTTATGTGATTATTTGAATTAAATGTGATTATTTTTCCGACATGTTACATGTGATTTTTTTTTTTTGATGAATAATGTGAACTTTTTTAATTTTTATATTTAACTTTTTAAGTAAATGTGACTTTTTAGTCAAATATAATTTGTAATTATACAATAACTCTTCATGTGACTTTTTGAGCTAAATATGACTTTTTTATTGGGGTCTTTTCGCAAATACCTGCATAACTTTAGTTTATTCTAAAAATACTTGGTAACTGTTTTAAATTTTAAAAATACTATGTTACACAGGTAGCGAGGTATGTTACCTTTTTTTAAATATTTTTTTTATTTTTCTCTTTAATAAATATTTTTTTAATACCTACCCTATCTCACAAACCCCCTATCCACCCGCACCGACCCGACCCCCACCCACCCCCACTCCCCTGCTAGCCACTGGCCGCCGCAAAATTAGGGCCGGCTAGAGCTTTCTTCTTTTTATATTTGTCCTTTTACACTGTTTTTATTTTTTCTTTCCTTATTTCCCTTGTTTTTTTCTCTTTTATATTTTTAATCATTTCTCTTAAATTCATATAATATCAATTGTTTGACGTTTTAATTCCTATAATAGATTATGTTATACTATTTTAACATAGGTTATTATACAAATAACATAACTTGTAAAACAAATAACATAGATTGTTACATAGAAAACATCGCTTGTTATAGAAATAATAAAAAATTTTAATAACATGTATTGTTACACACATAACATATGTTATTACACAAATACTACGACTTGTTACACAAATATCCTAGCTTGTTTTGTATATATCATAACTTGTTATACAAATAACAGTGTGTTACAAACTTAACAAAATATGTTGGACAAATAACCTAGTTTGTTATGAAAATAACATAGGCTATTATTAAGCAACGAATCATTAGAACAAGTCTGAGCAGTATTTAAATAGCTGTACACAAGCTCTTTGGTAAAAAAATAAAAAAATTACAAAAAAAGCAAAAAATAAAGAAAAATGAGAAATCATATATTTGAAGGCCTAAATAACCTCGATCGCATAGTTGTTCCACTTCTGGGAAGGTATTATAGACTAAATTCTATACCGAACGCCAAAACGCTCAAATTTTAAACGATCTTTGGTCCAATTCTTCCTCGATCCATTTTGCCATATGTTCTATTTTCTTGTTACATAAATAATAAAGATTATTTAATAACATGGATTATTAAAAAACATATATTGTTACACAAAGAACAAAGCTTATTGCAAAAATAACATTGCTTGTTACACGTGTAACGAACTTTTGAGCGTGAAAATATTGTTTATCATACAGCAAACTTTGTCAAAAAAGTGTTACAGAAAAAGAAAATGAAAAACAAAGAAAAATACAAAAACAAAAATTAAAAAAAAAAAGAAAGAAGAAGATTCAGACAACATCACTAGAAAAAAAAGGAAAAAGAAAAAAATTTAAAAAGAATGAGGGAGAAAGGAAATAGGGCAAAAAAGAGAAAACGAAAAAAAATCTCCAGAATCTGGTAACCAGCCACCGTAATCTAGTGGCTGGCCGGATTCTGGCCAACAAGTGTGGGTGGGTGGGGGAGTAAAATTTAATGGAGAAAATTAAATAATAAAAGAAAAATATAACAAAATAGCACAAAAACAAAACAACACAGTATACACAGTATTTAAAAAAAACTGCACAGTAAATATAGAAAAAAATTGATAGTGTACAATAATTGACATGATTTCCCCTTGCTTATTTGTATATATGGCTTTTAATTGAATATGACTTAGGCTCCATTCGGGATTGCTATTGGATGTCCAACATCTGCTTTTCTTCGAAGTAAAGCTGATAAAAGTGTTTGGTAAGTTATAGAAAAAGTGAATATTGAAACATGAAACAATTTAGTCACAACACTTCACCTACCTAACCACCCATCCCATGCCCAATTTAGAGCGAAGCTGGACAAATACCCCAATTTTGCCATTCTAGCAGCAAAAGAGGGTTCCTCATCTCCTCTTCCAATTTCATGTACGGCCAACAATTAATTTCAATCACATGGCACAAGTCACAATAGGGAAATTTTATAATATATATTTTATGGAGCATGTTGTGTAC
Organism: Nyctanthes arbor-tristis; assembly: GCA_963692815.1. Classification (NCBI taxonomy): domain Eukaryota; kingdom Viridiplantae; phylum Streptophyta; class Magnoliopsida; order Lamiales; family Oleaceae; genus Nyctanthes; species Nyctanthes arbor-tristis. The sequence continues at coordinate 6,849 of CAVNYN010286743.1, forward strand.
TATATATTCAATTGAAAATCCAATTCTTTTATGATAATCATGTACTAATACTAATTAAAATCCATATATGAAGCGTTGATGAATAAGAAACAAAATCTAAATAAGATATTAAAATAAAAATATAACAAAAATAATTTAATGATTGAAGTGTAAAGAATTAAAAATATAATAGATAATTGGTATAATTAAAATGTGGTATGATTAATAAAAGATGTAGTATCAATATAATCACCTATAAATAATAGCTTGTATGCATTTAATGGGCCACCTTCACTAGTGTAAGATGTTCATTCAAAAAAATTACTGGACTTTTTTTTAAAAAAATAATATAAAAGAATTGTATGAGAGGAAACATTGATTAAAGGTTTGGTAGTTAAGTAAAATGTCATTATACCACATGAATCTTTGCACTGGACATGATTATTTCAAGTATTTTATGCTTTTTATATCTTAAAAGTTTTGATCTTCTAAATTCTTTAATGAAGTGAGTTCTCAAAATTCCCCCCAACCCCGCCCACCCTTTTTTTCTTTTTTGCCTTTTATCAAGAACTGAATTATTGACTAGAGCTAGAGTTCGGTTCCTCAAATAAAAGGAAAGAACAAAACCTGAAAAGTTCAACTTTTTTTTTTCCAATTACTTCATAACTCCCAATACTAAATACCTGCCACTTTAGATGGGAGAAAAATAGTGATTGCCTTGTTATTGCAATTCCATTATTATTACTTCTTATCTCTAAAAAACTGATAATATTTTGTTGTTAACAAACAAAGTTTAGATGTATCACAAAAGTGAAATTAGGTATTTTAATTTCGTTCTACTCGTGATTGAAATTATTGTGATGTCAGCTTATGGTGTGCGGGACAAATTAACAACTAAAATCCACTAGCCGAGAGGCATTTGTAACTTTTTATTGTCACAATTTACAAATAGCCTCTCATACCAAGATATGGGGACAAATTTAGTTCCACTCTTTTCAAAATAAATAAGGGTCCGTTTGATATCGTTTATAATTAGATTGGTTTATAATATATTTTGAAATTTGAATTTTTGAAACACTTGTGTTAATTTGATTGGCTAAGTTTTATTGAAAAGTGAAAAATTGTTATTTAATGTGATGGATGTATGAGGTGTCAATATGACAAAATGACAAGTGTCGCAAAAAATTTAAAATTCAAAATATATTATAAACGAATTGATTATAATCGATGCCAAACGGGCCCTAAATAAATAAATAAAGTTCCACTCAATATTACAATATAAAAATATTTCCACGTGAAATTTCAAAAAAATTTCTAGGTGGCATGTGCAGTAGCCTGTGGTGACCACCCTTTAGATCCGTCCATAGTAACCGCTGAGATTACGTCACTGTATATTTTTCATTAGTTATTTCTTAACTGATAATTGAATATCAAAACTGTGTTGTCTAACGATATTTTAGTTAGCTTTTGAACCCATCAAGAGCTCAATTCCCGCTCTCTACTATCATTATGCAATATCAAAAGAAAAGAAAATAAAAGAAAAGAAAAGAACCAAACATTTGAATCCTTCAAATTCTGTTAAAAGGATGGTCATATGGATGAGAGAGAGACAATACACAACACAAATATAGACCAAAGTACCTGCTAACCATTCTTTTGAAATTTCCAAGGTTCCACATGTTTAGTTTTCTACATTTATTAAACGAGATGACACTGAACATGTGACACCTCCTTCTTGTTTGTAATAAAGATTGAATCCTTTATAGTCTCATCTTTCGTCAAAAGCTTCAATCGTGTTTACTACTTACACATACATTGATAGCGATGACGATGCTGCTGGAAACCTGTCAAGTGATGCCTTTGTCCGGCGAGGTAACCGAGCTAACACTACCTTTAACATTTTTCGACATGTACTGGATTCATTTCCATCCAATTCAGCGTATTTTGTTCTTCGAATTCCCTTTTTCTAAAGACTATTTCTTGGAGACCATTGTTCCCAATCTCAAAGAATCACTCTCCGATCACTCTCAAACACTATATTCCTATAGCAAGCAACATACTACTTCCGTCCATGTCGAGCGAAGAAAAGCCCGTCTTCCGTTACCTGGTCGGCGACTCTGTTTCCCTAACTATAGCTGAGTCGAATGAGGATTTTGGCTATCTTATTGCAAATTATGCTCGAGATGCTGATCAGTTTTATTCTTTTGTTCCTCAATTGCCACCACCAAAAGACGAGCCCGACTACAAAATTATCCCTGTTTTTAGCCTTCAGGTAACTCTCTTCCCAAACCGTGGCTTATGTTTTGGCTTTACAAACCATCATTGCATAGGTGATGCGAACTCGATTGTTGGATTTATAAAGGCATGGGCTTCGATCAACAAATTCAAGGGAGATTCACATTTGATTGAAGCCAATTCCTTGCCAGTTTTCGATAGATCTTTCGTTAAAGATCCCCGTGGAATAGCAGATAGATTTTGGAATCAACTGAAGAATGTTAAGTACCAATCTTCCTCTTCGAATTTATCCATGAATAAAGTTCGAGCCACATTCGTGCTTTCCCATTCTGACATCGAGAGATTGAAGGACTCGATTTTAGCCCGAAAACCAGGTTTACTTCATCCTTCATCATATGTGGTGGCAACTGCCTATGCTTGGACTTGTTTTGTGAAATCAGGGCGTGCCACCGGGGACGAGTACAATGGGAACGAGCCAGAATACTTTGGTATTGCGGCGAATTTACGAGGACGCATAAGTCCACCCATGCCACCAAATTACTTTGGCAATTGCCTTGGAGGTGGAATAGCTGAAGTAAAGCACAAGAAGTTGACGGAAGAGGACGGATTTTTTAGCGCGGCTGTGGCAATCGCAGAGGGCATTCGAACAAAGGTGAACAACAAGGACGTAGTATTGAAAGGCGTTGAGAAATGGCTCGAAAATGCTGGAAAATATGCTTGGAACCGACTCCTACTGGTATCTGGATCGCCCCAGTTCGACCTATACAGTGTTGATTATGGATGGGGAAAGCCAAGAAAGTTGGAGACTCTTTCTATAGATGGAGATAATGCCATTGCCCTTTGCAAGTCCATAGATTCTGAGGGTGGTATGGAGATTGGTTTGTCATTGGTCAAGACAAGAATGGATGCTTTTGCATCCATTTTCATCAATGGCCTAAAGAGTTTTACCAATGGAAATTGAAGGGAATATTATCAATTGACAAGAATGTGCTCAATATATGAGTTGAAAATAATAATGCATGGCGTAAATCCATGAAATCATGAATAAATCACTATTAAGGGTTATGTTTTTTTCGCTTTATCTGCCATCTCAACATTTTCCTGAACAATTTTGATCATTTAATCATTTTTCCCCCTAAAATGATATATATTGGCTCCGTTTGGGATTGCTATTGAATGCTCATTGCGTGTACAGCCGATTAAAGTGTTTGGTAAATTTTAGAAAAAATAACTATTGGAGAACAATAATATCCTACAATACTTTTTGAGAAGAAGCATAAAGCTAGCTTTCAAGTTCTACTTTTAAACTATTCAATTCTTTAATAATAATCAAATTGTCAAATTTAATCTATTTAATTTTTTATACCTTTTGATGATAGATAAAATTTACAAACCATCTTATACAAAAATTTATTTTATTTAGATTTTCTCATCTAATGATAATTTATTTCACTGTGCACTAAATATGTTTATTTTATTTTTTTGTGTATTTTTTATTAATTGGTTAATCTCGAATAATATATATTCATTAGAAAGAAATTTCAAAAAAAAATTCATTTTCAGTTATTGCTTATCAATACTTTGTAATTCTTTGTGAAATATTACATATATATTATATTAATCATAAGAAAAAAATAAGGATACTATATAATCTTATATTTGTAATTCAAATAAAGATTTAAATTGTGTACATTTTAGTAAATATAAATCGGCACAACAATTGCATAGTTGAATTTTATAATCTATATATTTTTATATCTAGAGTAGTTGTGTCTATATATTCATACTTTTTTTCGGCCTACCCAATTGAAGCCTTTTTCTTAAAATAGCCCCCCAATTTAATCCTAATTAACTGATGCCTATTCTCTTTTATATCCAATTTGATCCCTAAATCACGACGGTCTTCTAATTAATTTCTAATCTTTCCTTTGAAAAAATTCTCTGATTACAGCTGCATATCCGCTTGATTTTTCCCTAATATACATTGGTGCATCTTCAAATCCATTAATTATTTAAGGTTGGCCGGAAGTAGGCACGGGTTGATCCTCTGTGATCTTGCTGATGGGGGCTGCGCCAGAGGAGATGACACTGGCCATGGAAGAGGTGGCGGTGATGATGATAGCATCGATTCTTTGGAAGGAAGTCTTGAGGACTACTCGACGTATCGTGCCTGAGATATGGTAGGGGTAGTTTTGTAGTTATGCCTCCGTATCTGCTGTAAATGTTTTACATCACCTATCTATAATCTGTTTGAGCATCGTTTGGAATGACTAGATGGGAATGACCACATATTGATGCTAACCCTACAATTCTTTTGCCGCTTGAGGTTTGTCGGTTTTGCTCTCTGAATTTTTACCTTTCTGGGGCTAATAAATTTGCAGAAAATGATTATGCTTATTTGTATATAAAATAATCTGCTGTTTGTTTTAGTATATTAAATTGAATCTAATTGAATTTTTAGCTGCTGGACATAAGAGTTCAAAAACGCTTGTATTTTCGTTTCTTTTCTTTTCTTTTTTTTTTCTTTTATTTTTTTTCCTTTCCCTAAATCAGTTATAGTTCCATAAATCTTGGTTTCTTCCGCAATCATGCCAGTTCCTACCTACCTCAATACTTCTTCTCTACTCTATAACTCAAGTAATGTAGCCACAAGATTTTCATAAATGAAAATTTCTATTTTAAAGGTTTTTAAAGAATTTTGACGTATCACTACCACACTAATCTGATTTTTTTTAAATAATTGGTCACGATAATGATGTTAAAGAATTCACGTCACTTGCCTATTTTTATTTAAAGGATAACACAAGTTTGTAGTTAATTGGGTTTTCATTTCGAAATACATTTTGAGTCCAATCGTATATATATTTGTGTATGACAAATTTTAATATTGGCGCATTTAAGTCAAACTTATTTTTGCAAATCCAATTTCAGCCTAGCTCTTAATCTTTTGGTCCAAGAAATTGAAGTGTCATAAATTCTAAGCCCAATTAAAAGTGACGCCCAAGTTCTTGTTCAATTTAATTCAACATTTTGAGCCCAATCTAAACTAAGTAAAGCCAAACAATCCTTGGACCCATTCCACCTCCTTACCAAAGTTGAAATTATCAGACAATTCTCCTAACAGAACACTACCGTTAGAAATCTCGCTTCCTAGATTTTCCTGTTGTCCCACGATCCCAGTTTTAGATTTCCAGATTTCATATATATATAAGGATGGCAGCAGGCACCAATTCAGTTCAGAAATTCACATGACATCCATAGAATACACTCTCAAAATCCCCTCTGCAATATACTCACTCTCACACACAAGCCCAGAAGTTTATACCTACCATTCATACACATTCAGAAAAACTTCACCAAAATTCACAGTTCACCCATTTCAGCAATACTTCCATACATACACACACTTACTCAGTTTCTGCAATCTCATCCATTCAAATTCCAGCTACATTCTACGGGTGTACACAAAGATACTTAAGCCATTACTTTTCATACAGTATTACATATACACGAACACACAAATACACACACACATACACACTGCTTTCTACCGAACTTCCGAATCGAACCGAAGTCCGAATCTGACCACCGTTCATTACACCACCGTCTACCATCCCCACCACCAGAGTCAGCCAACCGCACAGTCGTAGCCCTCCGGCTCTGTCGATCGAACCCAAAGCTCTGGACCCGATATGTCGAGGCCTCTTGAATCCGCGCTCCCTTCGAACCTCCATTTCGAGAACCACGCTCCTCCGTCCTCAAACCACAGCCCCTTCGCGAACCCGTGACCCCCTTCGTCTCTCGAACCTCCGTCGCATACTCAATTCGAGAACCCGAATTCATGAGCCCAGCCTTAGACTCCTCTGTTTCTCAAACCCACCACCAGTCATGGCTGCAACCTCCGTTCTCGGAATATTACTGACCCCTCATCCGATTCGCTCTCCGCCACTGTCGACCGAATCGCGATCTCTCAAGCCCTCGAACCCAGCCGTTCCTCTCTGACTCTCTGCCTCGACCAGCCTCCATTGAACCAGACCCTCCGTTCACCGTATACCAAGCCCCATCGCGCCCTCTCATTCTCCCAAACTAAGTCTCTGGTTTTCTCCCAGTCGATAGTTTGGGATGAATTAATTTGGGGGTTAGGGATTTAATTAAATCCCAATTGTTCTCCAGTCTTTTATGTTTTATATAGTATAGTTTCAGTTCCTCAAGTTTTAAACTCTTTTATTTCAATACTCATTCTTACTCCTGATTTAAGTAGGTTCCAAAACTTTCAATCAAGTCGATTTCAGTGTTTGAATTTATTAGTTAGTTCGTTTCAGCGACCAAGTTTCAGTTTTATCTGTTTGTCTCTCAAGTTTTGAGAAACTCTATTTCAGTCATTAAAGTTTCAGTTTTATTCATTTCAATCCATAAAGTTTTTAAAGTTTATATTTTGAGCTAAAACTTCCAAAGTTCACAATTTAATTTTATATTTTATTTAATTTTAATCATTTTCGAGGTTTCTAATTATTAAATATTTATTTGCTAGACGAGGCATGCGACTTAACATATAATTGACTCCCCGTAAGCTCAAACTCAAAAAGGAAAGCAAATTAACGTAGATTTCCCTATTCAAAGTTATGTGAGTACATTTATGAAAATATATGATGCAATCACATATTATATATATATATATATGCATGTGTTGTATGTGATTTATAAAAGCATACAAAATATGCACATAATTAGCTCACCTTAATCGGAAGCCCACAGATTTCGCTCATCTTAATTGGAAGCCTACAGACTTAGTTTGTCATTTTAAGGGACCCACAGACATAGACAACAAGCTTGTATTAAAACAAGCCCACAGACATAATTTACATGTGTACATGTGTTAATTACTTAATATGTATTGCATATTTAAAAGTTAGTGTGCTGAAATCTACTGAGTGTTTATTCGAAACACTCACCCTTTATTTCAAAATATTTCATGGTCTACAGTTGGCAACAACTCGATCAGCGATGGTAAGTAAGGAGAAGGGAAAATGTAGTGATTGTTTCTTCTACTGGAACCATTAGAATTCAATTGATATTTTAAAGTTAAAATATTGTGTTAATTTCTGACAATGGATTTATTTATAATTATTTATTAGATTTTATTATATTGCTTTAAATAAACAGCGGGAAAAAAGATTTCTGCACTTATTTATATTTAGGTTGACCTCCGTGTTTATTAAAGAAATTTTAAAGAAGCTTGTAGGGTGCTTAGAACTCAGGGCATTACAAGTGACTTCTCCCTCTACAGAGCAATTGACTAAATTTTCCTGGCTTACTCGACCGCCATTGACAAATAAAGTGGGTTTTTCTAGCTCACTCGATCGCCATTATTTCAATTATTTTTTCTAGCTCGCTCGAATTTTTCTGCATACCAAATGATTTTTTCTGTGTGGCATGATTCTCCAATTCTAAGTATGTGCTAGATTTCTCTTCTCACCCATTTAATACTCTTTGGTTACCCCAGCTGTAATTGTGTTGTCCGGTATTTACTTGGTGCACGAATCTGTAGATAACAAAGCTACTTTGGTTAAATTGTTTCCTCTGTGTAAATTTGTGGTTATGAATTATGGAGTTGCTCAAATTGTATTTATATATATATAAATTTTTTATTTTAGTGCCCGATGCTGAACTATCATAATGTAAGTTGTGATCTGTGATTGATTGTCATTCTAAGATGTGCACTTTTTCTTTTTTGGGTTTTGGAGTTCATTTTTTGGGAATAAATTGTCTATAAATTGTTTGATATTGGATTCTTGCACACAAGTCTTTGGAAGAATATTGGATTCTTGCAGTGAATGCGTCTACTTATGACAATTTGTAAAGTGTTTGACAATTATTGCAAGGACAGTAACCATCCAGTGATGCTTGATCACCGTATTGTAGTTCGTTGTATTCAATTGGATGCCAATTGATGGTTGAACTAAATTATATACTGAAAGCACAGGTTTACCAATTCTATGGCAACTGAAAATACAAACAAGAAGGCTGCACAATTACTCCATTATTTCGATGAAGTGGTTTAGCCCAAGGCAATGAAGGCCCTTTTAGTTTCTATATATCACATTTTTTGTGTCTTGATACTCCTAGGGGAAAAATACATTTGCCTTAATTCACATGAACAAGGAACATATTTAGTTGAAGAACAAGGTGCAGCAATATTAAATGTGTTCAAAAGCACAAAGGAAAGGGGAATGAGCTTTGAACTAGACATTTGTCCTCTAGCACAATCAATTGAAAGAACTTGGATGTAGTACAAAGGAACCGTTATTATTTTAAATATGTTTATCTTGTCTCAAATAATTAACTAGATGTCGTCTTCTTCAGTCTATTTGTTTGTTTCAAGTTGAAGATTAACCAGGCATATCACATTTCCAGAATAATGAAGAATCAAAGACTGTGGAACCATCTTCTTGCTTTAAGTGAAACTCAATAAAATCAATTCTTGTGTAAAGAAAATATGTTTTTATCATTAGAATAAATTTTATTACTGAACAACTCATTGAGTAATGTATTCTATATCACCAATTATATTGAATCTACCTTTCAATTGAATTTTCATTACACGTCTACGCTTTCATCAAGTAATATTCTTTATTATTATTATTTTATTTTTTTGTAGATTTGTTAATGAATTTGTAACTGCGAAAATATTAGTTGATGGTGATAGAACTTATGCGTTGAAGCATATGTACAAAAGGATTCCGTTGAAGCATATGTACAAAAGGATTATTGGATGAATTTAGATTGTTGTTTGAATAGTTTTAAACTCCATTAGAAAGTGTATTTCTTTTATTGATTCAATTGATGTAAATTCAAGATTTTATATTTTTCAACTGATGTTCAAATGTTACCCATTTACGCCAGCTTCCTATTGATTATATATTTTTTAACATTATTCTTCTCTTGCATTGCACGGGTGCTATACTAGCTTTATTAAACTCCTTATTTATCCTTCATTCATTAATTAAAAGGGGGAAAAACTCTTCATTCATTTATTACATATAAGGAAGAAAGTATTATAATTTTATATCATTGTAGTTGGCAACAGGTATACAATATATATGTCAAATGGAAGATTTCAATTAAAAATAATATGAGTTAACTTTCAAGAATTAATATAAAATTTGACAAGGGTTGATATTGACATAAGTACTGTGAGGATCATAACAGAAGGACAGGGAAACAAATTGAAGATAAAAATGGATAAATCAATCAAAGTTGATCAAGGAGAGAATAAATGTGACAAAATGAAAAAGGAAAGAGAAAATATGTAGATTTGACAATTGCAAGAATTGCAAATGTTTTAAGGCTACTCGGAAACTACTTTGAAATGTCACAATGGCTAAAATTCTAGCTCGAAAATTATAAATGAAGAGTTTAATGGAAGGAATATAAAATTGATCACCCGCCAGACGTCTGACAGGATTATCTCATTAGATGTACACGTGGTGGGTATTAATTGGACAACCCACGTGTAAGTTATTCTATGTGGGTTGTCTCATACATGAGTTGACAAATTATCACCCACTAAGCATACATCTGGAGGAATAATCTTGCCAGACATCTGGTGAGTGTGCATATGGAGGATAATCCTGCCGAACATTAGCGAGTGATCAAAATTGGGAAGGAATATCATTTATTTTAGAATTTGAAGATTATATAAAATTAAGAGACAATTTTTTTTTTTGGAAGGTAAAGAATCAATTCTCATTAGCAGTAGAACCTTTAGTTATGTCGTTTGATAGGGTAGGAATAAGCCAATCAGGAGCACTACTGAAATTACACACTGTGATGCATAAGAGAGCTCTCCTGGTTAAAACATGTACAACCATATTAGCTTGTCATCTGACTAATCTTGCTATGTACTGATCCTGATGTTCTAACAATTGTTTGTATTCATGAATGATCATACTGAATTCTGAGTTGTCTTCATCTTTGGCTTGTAACCCATCTACAACTCCCTTAGAATCCGTTTCAATAATAGCAGCTGAAATCCCCAAGCAAATCAACCATTGAATATCATTTCTTAACCCTAACGCCTCTACCTCCTTAGCTGGAAAATCCCCTTCAATCAGTACTCATCGGCATTCCACAAACTCTCTAATAGAATCACGTAAAACCATCCGGTCTTTAGTTCCTCTCTTTTCTTGGCTGCGTTAATATTACACTTAGTATGCCCAAGTGGTAGCATAGACCAAGCTTCCAAATTTAATGATTGAAAAGGAATTGGTTCTATATTCCTCCTAGATTCCAAACAATCTAGTAAGGTAGCCATCTCTCTATGCATCGTCTGTCTCGGAGCAACAAGGTGGTCCTTCCAAAGCTTTTCATTCCTTTCCTTCCAAATACTCCACACAATAACGCAGGCTCAATTAATATCACGATATGACCTTTTTGTAATTTTTTCAAAGAACCAGTCCCTAAAAGTGGAAATTTGTCCCTGCAGAATGAGAAGGTTGGCATCTTTCCAACACACACCAGTATAATGGCATAACACCAATGAATGAAAATTGGTCTCTAACTCTCTATCACACATCACGCATGCAGTTGGAATAGGAATACCCATTTTACTAGGCTTCTTCCCTGATAGGTAGGAAATCTCTACGCGCACGCAAAACAAATATTTGCATTTTAGAAGGAATTATTATACTCCAGATCTGATTCGAGTTCCCGTCTTCTCAGTTAGCTCCCTTTGATTTCTCTAGTTCTATAGCCACTCTATACCCAGGTTTAACCTAGTAATTCCCCTTCTTGCTATAGTGCCAAATGCATTTATTTGAACTTGAGAGAGAAAGAGAGAGAGAGAGAGATAGAGAGAGAGAGAGAGTGAGTGGGGAATGTTTATAATATCTTGTGCATCCCTATCAATAAACAAACCTCAAATTAATTCAATTTTCCACTGACCATCTTGCAATATAAATTCACTCACTGTCATGTTTTCCAATCCTGGATATCCCAAAGTCTCAATCTAAAAATTCGGCTTTCGTCACAGCCATGGATCCTTCCAAACATGTACTTTCTAACCATCCCCAATCCTCCATCGACACCCCTTATCTAGCACAACACGGCAAGTCCATATACTTAATGGCAGAAAAACGCAATCCGCTCCAAACCCAACAGACACCCGATCTGTTTGAGAAAAAAATTTCCCAATATGTGGATCGATGGAGCAGCTCGTGTAGAATTTGCAATCTGTCAGAGGATCGCCAATCGGATCGGATCAGGGTCGATCTGATCCAATCCGATCCGTTTAAAAAAAAAAAAACTTAAGTTCAGAATAGAAAATTGCTAATATATTTTTTATTTTGTATTGAATAGAAAATTTCAGAATCACAAATGTACCACGAAACTTGCAATAGGATGTGTAGCGACCGAAAATTTTAAAAACTATAAATTTTATAATTTAAAATTCTTAAGTCGCGTCGCTACCAATTTCTTCGAATTTAATTTTTTTAACCTATTTTAATTGTACATAATAATAAGGATTTGGCTTAAATAAGAATTTATTTATTTATTTATTTACCATTTAATTAGTCATTTAAATAAGTTAGCATAATTAATATTTTACAAATTTTTTTAGTCATTAGCCAACATCTACAAAAAAATTTAAATCCAAGAATTCATTTTTACCATTTTGGTTATGCCTCATTCCAACCCTCTCTATCCATGTACCCCTATACTAAAAATACTAGTATATATAATTTCCAATCCAACACTTCCAACAACAATCAGCAACAGCCACCAAGGTCTTCTTCCTCTCCTCTTCAAACGTTCCTCTCTTTCAATTTTCTTTGAAATTTTCTACAAGCACTCAGTTCCATACATACACACTGCCTCTTCACAAAGATGATATAGGGTATATACATATACGTAATTATGTACATCTACACACAGTTGCCTTTCAAATTCACACATTCACAGCTTCACACAAAGAAGATTTTGGGAAATATTCATCACACACATACACACTGCCTCAATGCACAACAAGCAATTTTCCAACAATTTCCAACATTGATGTATGCATCTTCAAGCAATGAAAGAAAAATAGAACCAAATTCTTGGCAACTTTACCCACCATCGTGCACCACCACCACCACCCCCACAACTGTGCACCACCACTTCGGCCACCACCAACCACAACCGCCCCCACAACACAACCGCCATTTTCACCACCAAAACTTCACCCATCCACTCATTTCAGAACCACAAACCAAGCCCAAGTCTTTACCTTCACATTTGTATAGAAATTTTGGTCTATTTTTTGAGTGAAGGGGGTAAATCCCTAATTGTTTCATTTTGTCCATCTCCTGCCGTGCTTGCTCCCCAAAATCGCCATTTGCGGCCATAGGCGTCGCGCTAGGGGCCGAACACCGTGTCCGGCATGGCTTCGCCTGTGTGGGAGGCGAAATCCGGCGGCTCCTCATCCCCTCACTGATTCTCTGTTATTTCGAATGAAATGGGAGCTCGGGAGTAATTTTATGCATTTTTGATATTTTAAATTTCAGTCCCAACATTTTACCATGTGTCATTTTAGCCCTAATCTTTCTGTTCTGGTTTAAAAAAGCATAAAACTTCTAATTGGGTTACTTTTGGCCCTCGAAATTCAATTTCTTTTAAATAGGTCTAGAAACTTCGGTTTTGTTTATTTTAGTCTATAAGCTTTTATTTTCAACTAATTTAGTCTCTTATTTTGGGATTCTTCCAAATTAGTCTTTAAAGTTTATAAGATTTTAATTTTAGGTTATGTTTAAACTTTGTTTATTTAAACCTTTAAATTAGTATATGTTTATTTTTATTAAAGCTATAATTTCCTTTAAATATGAGATTTAATGACTTTAGTCATTTAAATTCTAACTTTTGGAGTATTGAATTTTTTTAAGGATTTCTAAATTAGTTTAAATCAATTCTTTTAATTTTATACCTAAATTTTAGTTAATCCTTGATTTTCTAGTTTTCCTTAAACTTTGGGTATTAGTCACATTAGGTACTATACCCTTAAGCATTTCATATAATTATTTTATTATAACTTAATTCTAAAAAATAGTTCATTTTTATAAAATAGCTCATTTCACCAAAACTTCTAATTTGAGTTTTATATTTTTTTATAGGCGAGGAATGAAAAATAAAGTGAGTAAGCATTGCCCATTAGCTCGACTCAGAGAAACTTGAGGTAGACTCTTTTCTAAAGATATTTTCTTACAAATAGCGCTAATATTAATTGGTTGTTCTATGAATTGCATATGGAGCTGTGATTTATGTTCTTATATATTATTTGCATGAGCTTATTTGCTTTATGTCTAAGATAAGATGAGTCGAGACTTTTGCATATGCTTTATTGCTATGCATAGATTTTGCATGCATACTATGATTTTATTATGCGCGCTAGTATTTTATATGCCTTAGGGCGTTATACGAGAATTGGAAACCTGCATTTACCATACGATACTTGTTTTCGAGTAAAGACTATTTGAGACTTATGAGATGTAAATTACATTTTTATATGTATGTTTATAGTATAGATTGGCTAATATTGAGCTGAGTCTACTGAGTGTTTCTATGAAATACTCATCCCTTTTAAAATTAATATTTTGCAGATTTGGGGTCGGAGGAGACTCCTTGAGCAATGATGGCTTTCAAAATAAATTAAATTAGAGTTATTTTGAATGATTCAAACTTTGTTTAAGTACTTGGAAAACGTTTGATGCCGTGTGAAACAATTTGATTTATCACTGACAAATTATCCTTTATATTATCACTATCCAATCAAGATATTTTTCGCTTTATATCAACTTTTGATTTATTTTATTTAAAGGAGAGAAAAATTTGTTAACGTCTCGAGTACCTAGAACCCTGGGCGTTACATCTTGTAATCAGAGCACGGTCGACGTTTCTATAGACCCGTGTAAAAAGAAATTTTTAAATTTGAGAATTTTGGAAGTGCCATTACCATCGCTCACTTCTCCTACTCTGAAGATAACGAAATATGTTTATTTTGAGAAAATGTTTATGTTGAGAAATTCGGGTACATGTTGAGATATGATGTTATGAATTATTGAGACGAGAAATTTATTGTACCCTATATGAGAAATAACCAAGTCGGGCATAATTGGGCATACTTGTAGATAAATTACGTGAGGATAATCAAGAAATTATTTTACATTATATTTCTTTATTCGTTTTAGTCCTTTGGAACTTACTAGAGATAATGAGAAATTTACCTGACTGGACTTTAAGAGTGAATTTTCAGACATGGTTCAGACTAGAGGTATGTGCGAGAGGGTTTTTTACTGTTTGGGATAGATACTTGTCATTTGAGTTTGATTCGGCTAGGACTATGTCAGAGAATATCTTGGCTTACCACATAGCACGCCATGATGCCTTATCCTGTGATTTGCCTACTGACGATGCGGCCTCTATGGGCCACCTGATATCCATATTTCCTGAGGGCAGATAGTTACTGATTTCTGAGTTTTACGAGGATCTGAGGAGGCGTCGGGAACAGATGTTGATTTCCTGACATTCTATAATGAGCTTGTGATAAGTTCAGTGAGGCTCTTTCCACCAGAGCCAGTGCATGCTCCATTGCCAGAGAAGAAGTCTATGGAGATAGAGTTGGAGTTAGACCGAGTTGTACCTGATGCTGAGTCTGGGGTATATGGACCTTCCCCATATGCACCGGGTACACCTGAGTACACCCATACCACTCCACCACCAGGATTTGGGGGTTGGTTTGATGAGTAGAGTAGGTAGTTGGAAGGAGTAGCAATGAGAGTTGTATCAGCATCAATGGTTATCTTTAAATCTCAAGTTAAGCTAGTTGACTTAATATGTTATCTTGACTTTTGTACTCCTCATTGAAGGATTTTAAATGTTAATGAAAGCATGTTCCTTTTCCCTTCCTCCATCAAACTATTTATGATGATATATGTTTCATGCTATGAATTGCAAGTAAAATAAATTCGATTTTTACCTTGTGATGTAAAGGAAATGCCACGAGGCAAATCTCAGAACAGCATAATCAGGGAGTTGCTCCAAGTAGTATTAGAGTAGAGACAGAATGCACCTGCTACGCTAGTTGCTCCAGCTATGTCTATGCTTGACAGTTTCACAGGTGCAGACCACCGAGGTTTGAGGGCGGCAATGACCCCTTAGCCTCTGAGGAGTGGCTTAGATCCCTGGAGAAAATTTTCTGACATATCTCATGCCTTGATGATCAGAATATTCTTTGTGCTAAGTTTATGCTGGACGATCATGCTGGCCATTAATGGGACTCTATCTGTAGGACCAAGACTCTAGAGGTGCAGAGGAACTTGACTTGGGAACAATTCAAGACTGATTTGATCGATAAATACTTTCCCCTGGCCCTGCGAGATCAAAAGGAGTCTGAGTTTCTAAACATGAGACAAAGAGACTTGGACATCACTGATTATGAGAGAAAGTTTAAGGAACTCTCCCGCTATGCCCCGTACTTGGCAAGCACTGAGGCCATGAAGGCCAGGAGGTTCGAGAGAGGCCTACGCCTAGATATCCTCTAGATTGTGTGCTCTCACTCCTTGCCCACTTACGGTCAAGTTCTGAGAATGGCTCAGACTGTGGCTTATTCTGGTCCACGATCTAGTGGACAGAGGAATAGAGAAAACCAACAAAATCAGGGCAAAAGAAAGTGGCAGGGACATCTCAGAATCAGAACAAGAATTATGCACCAATCAAGAAGCCAAACACTCAGACCACTAGAAGACAACCTATTAATACTTTTCCTCCATGTCCCAATTGTAAGAAGATGCACAAGGGAGAATGCTTATTGGGCAAGGGAGTCTGCTACAAGTACAATCAGCCAGGCCATTTTTTATCAAGCTACACAAATGCACATGCTCAGAGTAGTGATCAGAAGAAAAATGTGGAGTAGGCTAAGAAAGGAAAGGCACGAGTGTTTGCCATGACCCATGAGGATGCTGTCGACGATGCTAATGTGATTGCAGGTATACTAATTAATTTTAAGTATTCCTGTATATGTCTTATTTAATCTTAGGAGTTAAGAAATTCCTAATATGGTAATCATCATATGATAACAGATATATTGTCTGTCTCTAGTATCCATGTATATGTCCTGATAGATTCAGGTGCCACACATTCCTTTATCTCAGTTTTATGCCTAGCTAGATTGAAATTAGTAGGCGAGAAAATGAGTAGTACTCTAGAGGTTAGTATACCATCAAGTGGAACCATCAATACTAATAGGGTGGCCCCGGATATACCAATTGACTTTGATGGGTTCGTACTAAAAGTATACCTAAATGTGATTGAGATGAAAGACTTCGACATCATCTTGGATATGGACTGGCTAAGTAATAATCATGCTACTACCTTGTGCCGTGAGAAAAAAATGGTGTTTCAGAAAAATGGAGAGGATGTATTCAGATTTTATGGCCCGAATGTGAAGGCACTCCCCTACTTTATTTCAGCCATGCAAGCAAAGTAACTTCTGGCAAAAGACGGTTGTCAAGGATATCTGGTTACTTTACAGGGTGGACTATCTAAAGAGATTACCCTTGATGGTGTGTTGATTGTTTGTGAATATATAGACATATTTCCTAAGGATCTACCTGGCCTCCCACTGGGTAGGCAGCTCGAGTTCTCAATTGAGCTAGTACCTAGAGCAGCACCAGTTTCTAAGTCTCTATACTGTATGGCACCTAAGGAATTGTAGGAATTGAAAATCCAGTTGGAGGAATTGCTAGAAAAAGGCTTTATCAGGCCAAGTGTTTCCCCGTGGAGAGCACCTGTCTTGTTTGTCAAGAAAAAGGATGGCAGCATGAGAATGTGCATCGACTGTCGAGAACTTAATAAATTGACGATAAAGAATAGGTATCCTCTTCCGAGGATTGATGACCTATTCGATCAGCTGAAGGGTACTGCTGTGTTTTCGAAAATTAATCTAAGATCTAGTTATCATAAGCTAAAGATCAAGCCAACGGATATACCAAAGACAGCTTTCCAAACTCGATACGGGCACTATGAATTTACAGTAATGCCATTCGGTCTTACTAATGCCCTCGCAACATTCATGGACCTGATGAATCGAGTTTTCCACTAGTATTTGGATAAATTTGTCATTGTCTTCATCGATGACATACTGGTTTACTCGAGGGATCTAATACTACAAGAGGAACATTTGAGGATTGTGCTGGATACATTGACGGTAGAGAAGCTGTATGCGAAATTCAAGAAATGCAAATTTTGACTTGAGAAAATTGGATTTATTGGCCACATTGTTACGGCCAGAGGCATTGAGGTTGATCCTTCTAAAGTTGAATCAGTGACAAATTGGCCGATACCTACTAGCACTGGAGATGTAAGGAGCTTTCTATGATTGGCTGAGTGTTACCGAAGATTCATAGAGGGTTTCTCCAAAGTAGGAGGACCTATAGCTCAGTCGACTAGAAAGGGAGTTAAATTTCAGTGGTCAGATCGGTGTGAGTAGAGTTTTCAAGAATTTAAGAAAAGGTTAATTTCAGCTCCAGTTCTGACCATACCTGATGGCACTGAGGGTTTTGTCATTTACACTGATGCCTCTAAGCATGGGTTGGGGTCTGTATTGAGGCAGCACGGGAAGGTGATAGCTTATGTTTCAAGACAGTTGAAGCCATATGAAGAAAATTACCTGACTCATGACTTAGAGCTTGCGGCAGTAGTGCACGCCTTAAAGATTTGGCTCCACTACTTGTATGGGAGTAAATGCGAGATCTACACTGATCATAAGAGTTTGAAATATTTCTTTACTCAGAAGGAGTTGAACATAAGACAACGTCGATGGCTTGAGTTGGTGAAAGATTATGACTGTAATATTCTTTACCATCCAAGTAAAGCTAATCTTGCTGCAGACGTATTAAGCAGAAAGAATGCTAGACATTTATTAGCATTAGGAATAGTGCAAGACCAGCTGATTCGGGATTTCCAAAATTTGAGGATTGAGATGCGAGCTCCATCAACCCAAAGATCTAGTAGGTTGGCAAATTTGATTGTCAGGCCAGATTAAAGGCAACGAGTTATAACTGCTCAGAAGAATGACAGCTTTCTGGAAAAGATCTGAAATGGAGTGGGGACTCTTCAGAGATTAGGATTTGAGATTGCTTCTGAATCAACACTCATGTTTATTGGTCAACTCTGTGTTCTGAAGGATGAGCAAATTAGAAATGAAATTTTAACTGAAGGTCTTTCGGCTCCTTATACAGCACATCCAGGAGGAACAAAGATGTATCGAGACTTGCGTAACTCTTTTTGGTAGAGAAATATGAAACGAGACATTACAAAGTTTGTATCTTGATGGCTAGTTTGTCAACAGGTTAAAGTCGAGCACCAGAGGCCATCAGGGTTATTTAACCCTTTAGACACAGCTGAGTGGAAATGGGAAAAGATTACCATCAGTAAGAGGTTACGATGCTATATGGGTGATTGTAGATCAACTCACAAAATCTACTTATTTCTTACCAGTTCGGATGACTCTCAGTGTAGATCAATTAGCCCAAATGTATGTTAAAGAGATTGTGCGACTATATGGGGCACCAGTTTCCATTGTGTCAGATAGGGACCCGAGGTTTATCTCGAGATTCTGGAAAAGTCTTCAAAATGCCATGGGGACTCGGTTAAACTTTAGCACTGCCTATCACCCTCAGACAGACGGACAGTCTGAGCGCACTATCTAGACACTGGAAGACATGCTAAGAGCCTGTGTGTTGGACCTAGGCAGAAAATGGGATGAACGCCTATCATTAGTGGAATTTGCCAACAATAATAGTTTCCAGGCCACGATTGGCATGGCTCCTTATAAAGCTTTGTATGGCAGACGATGTCGATCACCAATTTATTGGGATGAGGTTGGAGAAAGAAAATTACTTGGACCGGACATGGTAAGGGAGACAGTGGCAAAGATCGAAAAGATCAGATCCAGAATTAAAGAAGCTCAAGATAGACAGAAGAGTTATGCTGATTTGAAAAGGAAGAATTGGTAGTTCCAAATCGGGGGGAAAGTGTTTTTTTTAAGGTAGCATCAATGAAGGGTGTCCTACGATTTGGCAAGAAAGGGAAACTAAGTTTATAGGACCGTTTGAGATATTGAAAAGAGTCTGGAATATGGCGTACCGTCTGGCCTTGCCGCCTGAGCTTTCAGCGGTACATAATATTTTTCACATTTCATTATTGAAGAAGTACATCCCCGACTCAGGTCACGTGGTGAAATATCAAGATATTGAGATTCAGAAAAATTTAACCTGTAATACATTTTAGAGAAGAAAGTTCATGTATTGAGAAATCAAGATATTCCATTAGTCAAAGTCCAATGGGGGTAGAGATGGGAGTAATGAGGTCACTTGAGAAAAAGAAGAAGAGATCTATGAGAAATACTCTTACCTCATAGACTAAGTCTGTTAAATTTCGAGGACGAAATTTATTTTAACGGGATAAGGTTGTAGCAACCGAAAATTTTAAAAACTATAAATTTTACAATTTCAAATTCTTAAGTTGCGTCGCTATCAATTTCTTCAAATTTAAGTTCTTTAACCTAATTTAATTGAACATAATAATAAGGATTTATCTTAAATAAGAATTTATTTATTTATTTACCATTTAATTAGCCATTTAAATAAGTTAGCATAATTAATATTTTACAATTTTTTTAGGCATTAGCCAACTTCTACAAAAAAAATTTAAATCTAAGGATTCATTTTTACCATTTTGGTTATGCCTCATTCCAACCCTGCCTCATTCCAACCCTCCCTATCCGTATAACCCTATACTAAAAATAATAGTATATATAATTTCCAATCTAACACTTCCAACAACAATTAGCAGTAGCCACCAAGGTCTTCTTCCTCTCATCTTCAAACGTTCTTCTCTCTTTCCATTTTCTTTGAAATTTTCTACAAGCACTCAATTCCATACATACACACTGCCTCTTCACAAAGATGATATAGGGTATATACGTACATTTAATTATGTACATCTACACACGGTTGCCTTTCAAATTCACACATTCACAGTTTCACGCAAAGAAGATTTTGGGGAAAAACCTTCATATTCATCACAGACATACACATTGTCTCAATACACAACAAGCAATTTTCCAACAACTTCCAACATTGATGTATACATCTTCAAGCAATGAAAGAAAAATGGAACCACATTCTTGGCAACTTCACCCACCACCGTGCACTACCACCACCGTGCACCTCCACCACCACAACCATACACCACCACCTCGGCCACCACCGACCGCCACTGCCCGCACAACACAACCGCTATTTTCACCACCAAAACTTCACTCATTCCACTCATTTCACAACTACGAACCAAGCCCAAGCCTTTATTTTCACATTTGTGCAGAAATTTTAGTCTATTTTTCGAATCAAGAGGGTAAATCCCTAACTATTTTAGCTTGGTTTTGTCCATCTCCCGCCGTGCTTGTGCCCCAAAATCGCCCCTTGTGGCCATAGGCGTCACGCTGGGAGCCGAGCACCGTATCCAGCGCGGCTTTGCCAGTGTGGAAGGCAAAATCCGACAGCCCCTCATCCCCTCGTTGCTTCTCTGTTATTTCGAATGAAATGGGAACTGGGGAGTAATTTTATGTATTTTTGATATCTTAAATTTCAATCCCAACATTTTAACATGTGTCATTTAATCCCTAATCTTTCTGTTCTGGTTTAAATAAGCATAAAACTTTTGATTAGGTTACTTTTGGCCCTTGAAATTTTAATTTCTTTCAGATGGGTCTAGAAATTTGCGTTTTGCTTATTTTAGCCTACAAACTTCTATTTTCAACTAATTTATTCTCTTATTTTGGGATTCTTCCAAATTAGTTTTTAAAGTTTATAAAATTTTAATTTTAGATTATGTTTAAACTTTGTTTACTTAAACCCTTAAATTAGTTTATGTTTATGTTTATTTTTATTAAAGCTATAATTTCTTTTAAATATGAGATTTAATGACATTAGTCATTTAAATTCTAACTTCTGGATTATTGAATTTTTTTTAGGATTTCTAAATTAGTTTAAATAAATTCATTTATTTTTATACCTAAATTTTAGTTAATCCTTGATTTCCTAGTTTTCTTTAACCTTTAGGTATTAGCCACATTAGGCACTACACCCTTCAGCATTTCGTATAACTATTTTATTATAACTTGGTTTTAAAAAATAGTTCCTTTTTATAAAATAGCTCATTTCACCAAAAATCCTAATTTGAGTTTTATATTCTGTTATACGCGAAGAGTGAAGAATAAAATGAGTAAGTGTTGCCTATTAGCTCGACTCAAAGAAGCTTAGGGTAAATTCTTTTCTAAAGATATTTTCTCGAAAATAGCGCTAATATTAATTAGTTGTTCTATGAATTGCATATGGAGCTGTGATTTATGTCCTTATATGCTATTTGCATAAGTTTATTTGCTTTATGTCTGAGATGAGATGAGACGAGACTTTTGTATATACTTTATTGCTATGCATAGATTTTGCACGCATGCTATGATGTTACTATGCATGCTAGTATTTTATATACTTTAGCGCATGAGACGAGAGTCGGAAACCTACATTTACCATACGATGCTTATTTTCGAGTAAAGACTATTTGAGACTTATAAGATTTGAATTGCATTTTTATATATATGTTTATAGTATAAATTAATTAATATTGCGCTGAGTCTACTAAGTATTTCTACGAAATACTCATCCCTTTCAAAATTAATAATTTTTACAGATTTGGGGTTGAAGGAAACTCCTTGAGTAATGGTGGCTTTCAAAATAAATTAAATTAGCGTTATTTTGAATGATTCGAACTTTGTTTAAGTACTTGAAAAACTTTTGATGTTGTGTGAAACAATTTGACTTATCACTGACAAATTATTCTTTATATTATCACTATCGAATCAAGGTATTTTCCACTTTATATCAACTTTTGATTTATCTTATTTAAAAGAGAAAAAAATTTGTTAACGTCTTGGGTATCTAGAACCCGGGGCGTCACAGGATGACTGATGAAGAAATTGACGAGGAGGTAAGAATTCGTAATTTAAGTTATCCTAGATATGTTCTAATTTTTTTTTTTTTTTTTTTTGCTTCATGTAACATTTTGTCTTCTTTTTTTGGAGATACAATCTTGCATAAATTCTAATACTTATGTTGTCACTCTCGACTCTTGAGAAATGAAGATTGAAGAAGAAATTTTCTTTTCCTTGTCTTTAACTGTTTTGTGCATATTGACGTATTTAACTATTTGATGGGTTTGTAATGTCTCCAGTGGTTTACTTTTGATTATCAATGGATATTTATGCTACAAACTTACTAGGTAGTTATTTTTGTTGATGAATGATGGATGATGACTTGTTGAGTTTATATTGGATATTGCCGTGTTGACTGTTGGGTTAAACAATGTGTGTAAAAAAAAAATGCTTCGTGGATTGGTTGGTGGATCGCAATCTTGATTCGCTTCGATCTGCTCCGATCTGGAAGTCGTGGATTGTAGAGCAGATCATAATTTTGTAAATATTTCGTGGAGGAAAATGGATCGGTGCTTATCTGCCCCAATTCGATTCATTGCCGTCCCTATATATACTCTTCCATGTGAAGCTTAGGTTATAGCTGAGTTTAGCAGTTAAGCAATCCCCTCAAGGAAAGTATCTAGCTTTGAGAATATGAGAGACAAGAGCACTAGGGTTAGTGATTATATTCCACCCCTACTTTTCGAGCATAGCCAAAAGGTGTTCAAATTATGGAATCCCATACAACCATCTTCCTTTCTTGCACATAATCGATCCCGACGGTACCAGTTGATTCCTTTCTTCCCATTAAGTTTCATACCCTACCAGAAGGAATTCATCATCCTTTGTAGTTCATCGCATAAGGTAACCGGAAGTGAGAATGTTGACATGTAAAGGGATTGCTTGTGCTACTTACTATCTTCACCAAAATTGTCCTTCCTGCATTAGACAACAGTTTACCTATCCATCCATTTAACTTCTTCGATATGCAATCCCTCAAGAAGCTAAAAACCTCTCTTGTTTTCTTCCCCACTAAAGATGGAAGACCAAGATGTCTTCCAGTATTTATTGGAGTCCAAACATTGAGATAATCAAAAATACCAGTTCTAATCTCATGTGTTACATTAGAACTAAAACAGTTACCTGACTTCTCAAAGTTGACTAGCTGACTTGATGCTTCCTCGTATTTTCCAAGAATATCTTTGAGCTTCTAACACTCTTCCATAGTGGCTCTAAAAAATACAAAACTACCATCCATGAAGAAAAGGTGAGAGACTAGACGCATTTCTCGTACCCTTACAACCATGAATTTTGCCTCTACTTTCTGCTTGATAGATAAGAGAAAAAAGTCCCTCTGTACAAATGATGAACATGTACGGTGAAAGAGGATCACCTAGCCTCAATCCCCTAGATGGATATATTGGTTCAACGTCTTTCCCATTCACCTTTGCTGAATACCTAATAGTGGACACACATAGCATGAGGAGATCGATCCAATCCTTGGCAAAGCCCATTCTCTCTATAATTTTCTGCAAATAGTTCTAGCTGACTCTGTCACCAGCCTTACTGATATCAATCTTAAGTACGGCATCTCCCTTCTTTCTTTCTTTTTTTTTTTTTTTTTTTTTTTCTCTATGTCATGTAATGAATTATCTCAAAGGTGACCAAAACGTTGTCTGTGATACTCCCCTCGGCACAAAAGCTGATTGAGTGTCGGTAATAATGTCAAGGAGAATTCCTCTCAACCCATTAGCCAAAACCTTGGCTATAATTTTATAAAAGACATTACACAAGGCAATTGGTCTGAGATCCTTCATGGCTGTCGGTGAATCACATTTAGGAATTAAAGTAATAATGGTTCATTCAGTGAAGCGGGGAATTCTTTTTGAGAAAAGTCAATCCATACATGCCCAAGTAATCTCCTTTCCCATCGTTGGCCAAGCCTTTTGAAAAAAATGCTACATTCAATCCATCGGGATCGGGAGATTTATCAGGATGCATTTGATTGATCGCCATCTTAAATTCTTCTGGATTGAAAGGAAAGGAGCTAAAAGTTTGGCATTGTCATCACCACTTATCCGCTTCTGTACGCCTTCTAGAGCGTCAGAAATTTCCCCTTTGGAGGCCATCAAAAGCTGCTCAAAGTAATCTCTAGCAATCAAAGCGATGTTTTCCAGATTTCTCCTGCCAATTTTCTTAATCATCTAGAAGTCTGCTGATTGGATTTCTCTTTTTCCTCTCTGAAGCGGCGAGTGAAAAAATTTCGTATTTGCATCCTGAGCTGGTAGCCAATGCTTCTTAGTTCTTTGTTTCCAATGAGTTTCTTCTTGTAGCATCAAAGAACATAATTCCACATGTTTGTTAGTCAACTCTACTGCATCAGACTACTTATAACTCCACCGCAAATTATCAATCTCAAAACTAAGCCTCTCAATCTGGTTTCTGAATTGTCGAGTTTTTGAAGCAGAGACCCATGCGCCTAATTCAAAGTCTATTTGAAAAACTCCTCAAATCCTGTCTCTTGCATCCATCTGTTTTCAAATCTTATGCGATATTGCTTCGGTTCAAACGGTAGATACTCAGCGTCTAACAAAATGGGAGAATGATCAGATGTAGGGGCCGAAAGATTAAATAAACTAGCTTTGTCAAACTGTGGCAGCCAATTATTAGAAACAAAAGATCCATCTAACTTTTCCTGGAACCAGTTTACAGTTTCACGTCCTTTTTCCCAAGTGAATTGAAAGCTTTTAAGAGGAAGGTTGTTAACCATACAATCTAATATTGCGTCTCTAAAACCTTCTGGTTGAGGAGTTCTACCTTTCTTATTTGATTGACTTAATAAATGACTAAAATCCCCTATGATGCACCATGGTAAATGGGAAAGAGAATAGAGATACCATAAAAGTCCTCATGATTTAATACGTCTATTCCATTCCGGGTATCCGTAAAAACCTGTCAGCCTCCATTTAACCTTCATGTTGTCTTCCACATTCAAATCTATATGGTTGTTTTAGTAAGCAACGATTGAACAATCATGTTTATTATGCCATCGCACAGCTAGACTCCCTCCTCTTCCTTGTCGATCAATAGCAAAAGCACCGTCAAAATGAATATTAACTCGATTTTCTTCAATTTTATTAGCACAAACTAAAGTTTCAGACAAAAAATTACATCTGGCTTTTGAGTCCAAACAATCTCGCGAAAAACAACCACCGCACGAGGGTTGCTAAGCCCTCAGTAATTCCAACTAAGGCACATCATTGCTTTCAACGGGATTGGGGTCCAGGACCTGCCGCTACATCGTTTTTTGGCTGGTTCACCAGCACATTATTCGAGTCTTCAATGAGCATGAGCTCCTTTTGGGCCGCAGTACGCTGGATGTTTCTTCTTCTTTAGAGAACAATATATTGTTTTAAATACATATGGGGGAATTTCATTGAGAGTAATAAACACGAACCTATGACTAATAAAGGGGCACTCTTATCACTTGAGTTATTTCCCTTGGTTTAAAATTAGAGGGAAAAAAATTGGACCTATCAAAATATAGAATTTTACACTTATCATCTTTCATTTATATAACATCTGCGACACATGTACTTATTTTGAAAAACCCTAATTTACCTTCATTATTAATAATTTTTTTCATTATTAATTACTTAAAAATAAATAAATAAGTTAGAAAATGAAAAGGAAATAGACATTAATTAGTTATTATTCTTAATTAGTTCAAACTTAGTACTACATGAAATTAAGAAAATAATTAAGAAAACAAACATTGTAAAAGTGTAACAGAAAGCAAACCCATATTGTTTATTTATTTGAGTGATTCATATTGACCAATAAATTAGTTACGTAGAGCAAATATATGAATTTGTATTTCTTTCTTTCTTTCTTTTTTTCTTTGGGAAGATCACAAGGGGAATTGTAAGGGAGTCCTTGACTAAGAGTGTACAAAACCAATATAGATGTCATTAAACTACAAAGAAAAAAAATGAAATAACTATTATTTATTTTATTTTATTTTATTATTTCATATAAGTCAACAATTTACCACCAAAGTAAAGGCATGAAATGAATGCAAGAAACTTGATTAATTTTTTGGTTATTGGTTATTATATTAATGCGTGACCTATTTTAGTATTGTCAAGATAAATTTAAAATATTGGAATCGCTATTAGAGAAATTTTTTCTTTGCTTGGAAACACAAGTCCAAAGAAGTGCAGTATCCATTTCATATATAAGCTTTTACGTAGAAGTTGTATAAAATTTGTAGCTAGAAAATATATTTTGATGGTAAAATATCAATTGGATAAAAATCAATACATATAAAATTTAAATGCAAAAAGAACATTTATTCAAGTATCTAATATAAGTATGAAGCAACACTAAAAATAAAATCATGAAAAATAAACTCATGACATCGCTCCAAATTCACAATGCATGTGCTATAAACTAGTCTAGTTAAAAGTGGTATTGGTTTCATATCTCATGTACAGAAATTTAGAAATTAAACTAGAGAACAATTTTGAGCCTAGTTAATAAAATAAAGAACTTTACAATTATCATTTATCGTTCGTAAGACGTGATTATTTACTAGTTAAAAAATGTACATATATGGTTTATAAATCACCATAAACATCCTTATAAAAAAATAATGATAATAATCATCATAAACATGTTTGTCATATGAAGAGTTGGCAACTATTCCATATATATATTAATTAATCCACTTAAGTCTCGGTACCTTTTGTACTGCGATTTTTCCTCCTTTTTAATTTGGTAAATTTTGTAATAACTGTTCTTTTTCTTTTTAAAAATTTTTATCAAAGAATTCAGATAAGACTTGAACCTGTGATCATTGGGTTTAATAACTAAACCTCAACTATTTTTGCCCATTTATCATAAAACAAACTCTAATGCATCATAATTCATTAATTTACCATATCTACCATGTGTATTGGTAAGTTTAATGTTATTTAAATTTTTTAATGCATTTTAGTTTTTTTTTTAATTTGTTAGTTTTACTAGAATTTTTTAAAATGAGGTGTGTAGTATGTATTTTTTCTATTATTGTATATATATATATATATATATACGAAGGATTATATGTCAGAATGTATATTGTTTTTTAAATGATTTTAAACTTTGCGATTACTATAAGTCCATTGAGTTTATTGATTTAATTAATGTATATTTGTGTTTTTATATTTTCTATAGTGATATAAATATTACAGATTTATGTTTAACTATCTAATAACATATTTTAGTAAGTTTTTCGCACATGTGGTTTAGTTAGTTATAATTAATTTTAATTATAATTATTATAAAGTTTTAAATTTTGCCCGTGTGACAGCATCTTACCAAGTCACGTTCCAATAATGACACAAGTCACGTGCCCTCTTGCATCAATAATAAAGTATTGCTTGAAAATATGTCATGTGTCAAAATTTGAATTTTGACACTACTAATATTTGATCGAATTATAATACAAAGTTGTTTAAAAAAAAAAATTCCAGCCCTTTTGCATTTTCTAAACCCGTAAAATTTCCTTCTTGAATATTTTTTACATATTTAGAATTTTCAGCACATATAAATCTATAAAAATTTTCCTCTCGTTTTAAATTCATTTTTCAAGTATTTAGCAATTTGGTTGTGTTATTCGAGTACCAATTTCACCACTATAGTGCACCAAAATATATGTTGGGTTTGATTCCCCTTTGAATATAAGATATCTTCAACATTTGACGAGTGATCTATTTACTATACAATTTTCAGATTGTCATTTTGTCGAAGTGACATTCCCACCGTCAGGAGGCTCAAAGCTACAACCGGAAAAGCATCATGATCTCTATGACATTTAATTTTGATCCATGTGCTAATCAATATGAACAAAAGGTCGAAAGATCGTTCAGTTGCAAAATGATGTAAATCAATTGCTAGATGCTTTTGTTAATACAAGACAAGTGACACAATCTCATATACCGACAGTTAATACTCGAGCCGAAAGAGTAGTGCTATTTTGCACCACCGGTGCTTAGCACTATATCAAAGTGGCACTAAATGACAAGTTGAATTAAGTGGATCATTTATTTACTCATTTAATTCCACTTATCATTTAATGACACATTGGATGCCACCTAGACTGATGCCAAGTACTAGTGGTGCTACATAGCATTATTCTAGTTATAAAGATTCTGTGCATAGGAAAAGAAATGTACAAGATAAAAACCAAACAACGGCAAAAATGATCAATCAATCAAGCGAAACTAGTATAGTTCTCAAAGAACTACCGGTGCTTGAAAATAAGGAGATTTCAATAAATTATATATCATCTCATAAACTATGGGAACGATGAAATGTTGGCGTGGATGAATATATTTGCCTTTAGTGTGTGGCTCATGAAATATGAATGAGGATCCTAAACCACAATCTATTTGAGGCTGTTAAAGTAGTGATTATTGGCCAAAATAGAAAGAAACTATACAAGCGGAAGTAAATTCCTTGGAAAAATGAAATGTGTTCGGTCCTATAGTTCAAACTCTCAAAAATGTTATCCGTCTTGGATACAAATATATCTTTGTCAGGAAAAGAAATGAAAATAATGAAATTATGAGATACAAAGCAAGACTCGTAGCACAAGGTTTCTCTCAAAGACCAGGAATTAATTACGAGGAAACATACTCTCCCAGAGGACACGATTACTTTCAGATTTTTCATAAGTATGGTTGTGTCACAAACGCTTAATATGTGCCTTATGAATATAATAACTGCATATTTATATAGTTCACTTGATAGTGATATTATATACATGAAAATCCCTAAAGAATTTGAAGTGCCACAAGCAAACGATCCATGTCCTAGAAGTATGTTTTTGGTCAAATTGCAAGGGTCTCTATATGGTTGAAACAATCTGGATGGATATGGTACAATTGCCTAAATGAGTATCTACTGAAATAGGCATACAAAAATGATGATGTTTGCCTTTACATTTTCATAAAGAAAACAGATAATAGATTGCAATTATAGTAGTTTATGTTGATAATTTAAATCAGATTAGGACTTCCAGAGAGTTCAAATAAATTGTTGAATATTTGAAAAATGAATTTGAAATTAAAGATTTGGGAAAGACAAAGTTATGTATTGGTTTGCAAATTCAGCATTTCTTTGAAGCATTCTTCATTCATCGGTCTTCCTATATAGAAAAAAGTGTTAAGGCGTTTTAATATAGATAAAGTGCATCCATTGGCATCACCAATAGTCGTTAGAATACTCCAAATCGATAAAGATCCATTTCGCCCACTTGAAGATAGAGAAAAGATACTTGGTTCTAAAGTACCATATATTTGTACGATTGGTGCGTTAATTTATCTTGTAAATTGTATCTGACGAGATATAGCTTTTTTCAGTAAATCTCCTTACAAGATATAACTATGCATCCACTTAAAGACATTGAAATGATGTGAACCACATTCTACATTATTTGAACCTCGCCACTGATATGGGCTTCTATTAGTTAGAGAAATTTGGATCATCTTCAGGATATGCAGATACAGGTTATTTTTAAGATCCACGTACTCAATAGATTTCATTTAAAAAATATGTATATCAGATTGACATGCATCGATTCAGTGATCAATATCACGGGGATTTGTTGTACTGTTTTTCTTTCATTCAGTTTTTGTCCCACAGTGTTTTCCTGACAAGGCTTTAACGAGGCATTATATTGATACTCCAAAATTATTTGTACACCTTTTTCTTAGTTTGATAGATTTTTCTTCATTGGTTTTTTCCCCAAACAAGGTTTTTAATGAGCCAGTTATTGTATGAATGATCATTCGATGAGATGTGTTATAATATATGTTTTAACAGTACTAATAAATGTAGAAATAAATACAGATATAAATACAGAATGTTATAAATGGCTGTTATACCCCTGAATTGTATATATAAATAGAGACTTGTTAAATTTGATAAGAAGATACAAATGTTTGAGATATTCTCATATTTTTCTCTCTTTCTTCTACAGCATAATCTAAGTTTAGAATTTCTTTCTTTTCCTCTTCTTCTTTTTTTTTTTTTTTTTGCATTCTTATATAATACTGTGTATCTATCTATCTATATGTGAAACCAATTAAGTAGTTGACTTTTTTTTCCACCTAAATGCATTGGGTGAGTTTTGTGGTAAATTTCTAAGGTAATTTCTTTTTGTGCTACCCTTAAATTTATTTACTGAATGTTTGCATTATTTATAGAAACTCTATATACTATTTTCTATTTTGTATTTTGTAATTTCATTTTTCTACTTTCCCTTATCATCTCTTGAATGAATCTCATAGTATGAATTTCCATTTTGAAGTCCATATCTTGCCTTAATTTTCATCGATCGCTTAATTTTCGATAATCCCTTTTTCCTTAAGATTTAATTATTTTGAATTATTATTCAGATCTTGTGTAATAATAATTCTTGGATATTACACGATCCCCAACTTGATTTCCTCTCTCCCTTAATTTTTGGCATGACAAATCGTAATCATTTTTCTATAGGTTTAGATGGGGCTCCGCAAATGTGACTTAACTATTTTCTATTAGTTCTCGAACTCATTTAAGGAGCCCCATCTAATTCCATGGAAATCAGCGATGGCAATCATGTGTCTTATATCTGTTTTAGCTATTTCTCATATCTATCACTTTATCCATAATTTGATATTACTAACCCCTAATTCGAAATGAATATTTTGTGGATTTGATTAAGTCCTTTAATTCCTCTTCTACCTTAACTAGGCTTAATTGGTTCATTCAGCTTTCTTCTGAGTTATACTCCCATTTCATCCCACCTTTGGGTTATGCTCACCTCTGCTGACAGATGAGAGATCGGAAGAGCACACGCACTAAATATTTTTTAGATGTTTTCTGTGGAGTCAAATTGAGTCCCTATATGGAGCTCGAGATGTGATTTGACCCTTTTTTATTGGCTCTCGAGCTCTATATAGGGGCCCTATCTAACTCCATAGAAAATTGGATATTTTTAGGACCTTGGTTGCATTTCTACATTGCGATTAGTATTGAGTTTTCACTAAATTATTACTTGGATATATAAAATGTACAAATTGTTTTGGAGTAATTAGTTACCATTTTTAACTGTTCATTATATTTTTGAAGAGTTAATTTAATCAATGCTCATCAAATTTCACCTAATATTACTACTTGCTCACTCAAGTACAACTTATATCTCATTGCTCACTAATCTCTCTCAATACTTACACATTCATCATCAGTCTAACTTCCGTCCATATAAATTAAGGGAGTAAAACACGTGGCGGATGGATATATGATGTGGCATATAACATCGCTAAACCGCCAAGTAGACAAAGCATGTGGAGCTCAATAAAAGGTAAATCACAATTTTATGTTTTTCACGTAGAATCCAATATTCTTCAACCTTGGAGAGCAAGTTAAAATCTCAAAAAAATCAAGAACAGAACCCTAAACCAACCTTCAATTGAGGAAAGCAATTCACAGTCTGAAATTTAAATTGCCCATAAAGTGAGAAGGCAAGCACAAAGTGGAAAGGGGCAGAGGGTGTACATTGATTCTCGAGTATGGAATATAACGTCATTGTGGAAGAAATGCTACTGGAAACTGACGATGAGATAACATTAAAAGGTAATTATGTTCTTCTGTGCTTTCTGAAATTTACTTAAGATCGGAAGAGCTCTATTGAACAGAAGAATATTTTACGTATCTTTTTCCTTTGAGAATTGAATATGCATATAAATTTTCATTGTTAGCCTTAACCGTGGTGCTTCTAATATAATGCAGTCCCAAACTTTGATGAAGATAAATTTATACCGCCTGAATGCCAGTTGAATGATTCAGATGAGGAGGTCAACGATGATGGTTTTCAGTTCGATACAAATGCACCTGAACGTGTGGTAGTGGGATTCAATGCGGATCCTACATATGAAATTCGAGCTGTTGGTAGAGAAGAGTTTGGATCCGACGATGGTTATTGTCCTAGTGAAGAGGAGTTGCACACCACTGGTGAGGAAAACAATTTTCACTTCCCTGTTTATGATGCTGAAAATGAGAGGTACAATCCACAATTAAAGACTGGCAAAAAGTTCAAAGACATTAAAGAGTTTAAGAAAGCCATAAAAGATCATGGGGTTGCAACTAGGCACAATTTTAAATTTAGGCCGAATGATAGTAAAAGGGCACAAGCATTATGCAAAAAAGAGAATTGTAACTTCTCGATTTGGGCGTCGTTTAATAAAGCTATTGGTTGCGTGCAAATTAAGTCCATGAATTCAGAGCACACATTGTAACTTCTCGATTTGGGCGTCATTTAATAAAGCTATTGGTTGCGTGCAAATTAAGTCCATGAATTCAGCGCACACATGTACAAGGAACCGAACAAATAGGCATTGCACTGCAAGGTATATAGATGAAAGGTACCTTGAAACATTTAAAGTTGATCCTAATTGGAAGACTAAATTGATTAAGAAAGTTGTGAAGGATGATATGAAGTTGACAATCAACGACGTTACTACTTGGAGAGCTAGAAGAGATGCTAGGATATTGATTGAAGGTTCAGATGAAAATCAATTTCAATTTCTTCGGTCTTTTGCTGCTGAAATTATCAAAAGTAATCCAAACTCTACATGTGCTCTTGCCATGCACGTTGAAAAATTTCAAGGAATATATGTTTGTTTAGATGCATGTAAGAGAGGGTTCTCAACTTGTTGTAGACAACTTTTAGGATTAGACGGGTGTTTCTTAAAAGGGACTTTTGGCGCTCAAATGCTTGTTGTTGTGGCATTAGATGCCAATGATTGTATTTAGCCAGTAGCATATGCTATAGTAGAAAGAGAGAATGCTAAAACTTGGAGGTGGTTCATACAGCATCTAGGCAAAGATTTGAAGATTGTAAATAGCAATGGGTGGACTTTTATGACTGATAGACAGAAGGGCTTGCAAAATGTGATAGATGATTTGTATCCAAAGGCAGGACATCGGTTTTGCGTGAGACACATGTACACCAATTTTTTCAAGGCTGGTTTTAAGAGCCCGACTTTGAAGGAATACTTATGGAAGGCTTCGAAGTCAACTAATATACCTGATTGGAAGTTCTGGATGGATGAGATTGAGAAGGTGAGCAAGTCTGCACATGGTTGGTTAATGAAGAGACATCCTAGTGAATGTAGTAAGGCTCACATTTTGATAAAGGTGAAGAGTGACATTGTTTTGAACAATCTTTGTGAAGTATTTAACAAAGTGGTGTTGGAGGATAGAGAAAAGTCGATATTCACCATGTTGATCGATAAACATATAAGTTTCATGAAAAGGATACAAGCAAGAAGAGATAAGATGAGAAGAGCTAATGGAACTTTGTGCCCTAAAGTGCAAAAGAAATTAATAAAGATCATCGATATAGCTATAGCATTTGATGTGGATTGGTCGGGAGGCCCGCAGTCTTATATAAAGTGATCCAATGGTGAATATGTTGTTGACATGCAAAAAAGGACGTGTGCTTGTAGGATGTGGGATTTGACAGGGACTCCACGTGCTCATGCGGTTGCTGCTATTCTAGACAGATATGAAGAGCCTTTGAAGTATGTACATGAGTGCTATAGAGTTGAAACCTACCTTTCTTGCTATGAAAATATTATTAATCCTATCAATGGATCAAAATTTTGGCCGCCAGTTGATTCTTCTCCTATTAAACCACCTGACTAGTCTATGCCAAAAAGGGGAAGAAGACAGAATAAAAGGAGGAGACAGCAGGAGGAAGACGTCATCCTTCAATTGGGCACAAGAGCGAAAATGAAGAAGCGAGGAACTGTGCTCATCACTTGTAGTGATTCTGGAGGAACAGGGCACAATAAAAGATATCATCAGCGGCGTGATGCACCACAAGTGGTCTCTATTTGTCTAAACCATTTCATTGTACTCATATCTTTGAATAAGACTAAAACTTATTTTATTATGTTCTCTTATTACAGGACCGGGGTGCTTATGATGATGAACGCACAGTTTGAGGAACATCTAGCCTGAATGAGGTTAGTTTCTCAAGAGTAAGGAAATGTTATTTATGTTTAGTAATAGTATTGGTTTGCATTCAATTATATCCAACTATAAATTTTTTTTCCATATGTTTTTTTCTTCTCCTGTCTTTTTCCCCCTTTTGGGTTTATCCATGTTGACATAGGAAAAACAAGTGCCTAGAAGATCTAAGACAAGTTCAAGAAGTGAAATGCAGTCATCACCACCTCCACTGTATGAGTTCCATTTCATGCCGACACCTGGAATAGGTGCAACTAATGTTGCACACTACAATAGTATTGGCCATTCACTTAATGAAAGTATCTTGCTCCAAGCTACTTTGGAAAATTCACATGTAGAAAAATTAGGAAGTTGAAAATAAATGGGCAGCTACTTGGAAGATCAACATTTCATTATCGCGCTGATGTTATATCAAATACATTGCCAAGATATTCAATGGTTATTTTCTTTTTTTAATATTATACGAGTTTGGAATATTATTTGTTCTATCGATATAGTTTAGTGAAGGGAAGTTAAAGCGTTGATTGATGACAAATAGTCATAGTATTTAATACTTTGTTTCTATTTCATGTTCTTTATTTAGATTGGCAATCTTCAATACGATCTCTTGGCAAAGAATTAATTCATTGTAGTTGTCCTTCCAACTCATGACTTTGTTTTGAAGCTGTATTTTCCATTATTACATCTCTTAAGTTGGGGCATTTCCTTATGTCATTGGGATGACAAAGCATAATTCTTTTACACATTAACATTTCAGATTAGAAATTCTGCACCAGCTATCAAAACTTATAAATCAATGACTCTATTCATTCTTTAACACATTACAACCAAAAGCTTGGAGTCAAACAGAGATATTGGAACTTTTTTTTTTTGGTTGCTAACATAATGTAAAAGTAAACATGACTACACCAGTAAACCCGTTAGCTTCCGTATCTTTGCCTTTAGATTTATGTTGAGTACTTTCATCTCCAAGTTTAAACGTGTATAAAGACGGCACATGCCTCAATTTCTCCACATAGAACAGAGTAGCTTTAGAATGCTATCCAATCACTCTCAATGCGATGCTTTACTTGTCCACATCGATTGTTCCAAGGTCACAATATCAAGTAGCTTTCAGACAGTAGTATTTTCAGAAAAGTTCTGCTCCATTCATTTTCTGTTCTCTTTCTTAAATATTCCTGCACCATTTCTTGTGAATCTCAACCTCTTTTCAGACCTTCCCATAGTTCACATATATACATGATAAGTGTATTTTATATACAAAAATACTTCTCTTAACTTATGCAATTTTACATGAAACCGAACAGATTTCTACGTAATTTGTGTGGATATGGTTCATACAGGTGAAAAGCTCAAATTGGAGTGATACAAGGAAAAAGAATGATTTTTGAACCAAATTGAGGCTTTACATTCAAGAAATAGCATCGAGGTGGGATTGTTCGAGAGTTCGGGGTGAGAAGATCATCTGTGATGTGTTTAAAGAGAGTGGGGACCTTTATGCAGAGTCCAAGAAGTTTAGGGACGTGTTTAAAAGAAGGGAAAAACCGAAAAGGACCGTTACCGCAAGAAAAACTCAAAACAGGGACTAAACTGCACGACATGGAAGTAGGCCGCAGGCGGGCCGCGGCAAGCATACCCGCGGCCACCCGCGGGATTGGCTGAAAATCTATTGCTGCCGCCAAGCATACCCGCGGCCACCCACGGCCCATATCAGAAGACGCCGTTTACGCGTTTTCGGGCCCTTTTTGACACATTCTAGGGTTCTAAGGCCTCCCCAACTATAAAAGAACGAGAACCCTTCGGTAAAAGGAGATTCATCATTGAAACTCATTCTTGAGGGCTAGAAAATTGGAGCAAGGGCGTGGAGATTGAAGCCGGGGTTCGCGTGAAGATTGAAGAACATAGCTCTTCGTTTGGTGCAAATGTTTTCTTCGTTATTCTTCGTCTTTTCTTTGCTAGAATCTGGTCATGTATTCAAACTCTATGAATGCTTATGTTATGAATTCCTTTATTATGCATAACTAATTTTCCTTGTTGAGACAATCGATGAAGCAATAGATATGTTTTGATTGTGTTAATCCCATTCATGACTCTAATTGTGATTGCGTGCTTATTTTCTATTGTAATATGTAATTGCCTTTTATGAGCCTGATCAACTTGTAATTGCGTTAGTGAATTCGTGATGAAACCAAGAGGTAAGTCACCAATTTAGCACTTCAATAGGAAACATAAATTGCATAGAAGATAGAGATATACTTTTATGATTTGTGTGACCACAAAAATGGTTTCTTGTTAATTAATGCACTCAACTAGGTTAAAATTCACATAGAGATATAGTGGGTTTACTTCGTTGGGTAGATTTGAATTTGCTCGAGAGAGGTTTTCAATTAAACTTGTGAAACTGGTTGTGAGCACGTGATGGTGTATTATCATGAGTGGGATTACATAATTGGAACGCCTGTTTATTGTGGATTCGTGAGTCTCAACGCTTTCATTCATCTATTTTCTAGTCCATTAATTTGAGTTGCTTCTTAGATTAAAATAGATAGAGCATTTAATTGATAGTTTAAACAACCCAATTATTCTTTTACAAACTTTTAATTTCCTTATTCAATTGGTGTGAAATTGACTTAAGTGAAATAGGTGACAACTTTCCCTGTGGGATCGACATTCGGGACTCATCTAGTCCTATACTACTTGAACGGTATCGTGCACTTGCAATTTTGCCTATCAAGTTTTTGGCGCCGTTGCCGGGGAAAGTTTTCTTTATTTATTTCGTTTTGTTGATTTTATTACTAATTGAATTGTTTTATTTTTCTCTCAGATCTTTGCTGTTGGTGTATGACACGTTCCTCTTCAGGTTTAGTACTTCCTGATCCGGAACCAGAATGTGCATTTCACAAAAGACTCAACAACAAAAGGGAGAACAATTCTCTGAAAAAATTACACATGGATGATCAACAGGATGTGTTAGATGGATGGGATGGCCGATTCCCGGTACTGAGAGATAATATTCCCCCTCAACCTCAACCTCCAGTTATTATTGACGAAAATGATCGCCCGTTCAGCGAACTAATGGTACTACCGCGTCCCACAAGTCAATCAAGTGTTGCTCCACTAGCTTATGGGAGGCAAAATTTCCAGTTAAGGCCTGATTTGATAACTATGATAAGGAATATGTGTTCCTTCAATGGCCTAGCGAATGAAGATCCCCATGCGCATATTACAGATTTTCTGGATTTATGTAACTCTGCATCTTTTGATGGTGTTTCAGATGATGCCATAAAAATGAGACTCTTCACACATACTTTAAAGGGGGCAGCTCGTGATTGGTTGTCTTCTTTCCCTGCCCAGAGCATCACAACTTGGGAAAATTTGGCACAGAAATTCCTGACCAAATATTATCTGCCAGCTAAAGCAGCAAGGTTACTTCAAGATATAACTAGTTTTGCTCAGTATGAAGCTAAGACTCTTTATGAAGCCTGGGACAGATTCAAAGGACTCCTTAGAAAGTCTCCAACTCATGGGCTCACCAAGTTTTATCAAGTAAAATATTTCTATGGTGGACTCAGTTCGGGGAATCGAATTATCCTCGATGCTGCAGCAGGAGAATCAGTTACAGCCAATTCTCCAAATGCAACATATCAGCTGCTTAAGAGATTATCATCAACAAACGCTCTATTTCCATCTGCTGCTAGAGTTTTTCATAAAAAAGCAGCTGGCGTACATGAGAATGGTGAGTACTCAGCATTGGCAGCTCAAATGGCAGCCATGAATAAAAGACTTGAAGAGATAGCGGTTGGTCATCAGGTGAAGTCAGTACAAGCAAAAAATGTAGCCTGTGAACATTGCGGGGCTAATCACCTCATTGATGATTGTCCCTTGGCTCATGCGGGTGGAGTTGAAGAGGTTAGTTATGTTCGAAATCAACAGAGACAACAATGGAATCCTTATTCAGCGACATATAACCCAGGATGGAGGAATCATCCAAACTTTTCATGGGGAGGAAATCCAGCAAACAAACCACCACCACTGCAACAACAGCAGATCCAAAAACCAGAGGAGAAGTCGTCCCTTGCAAACATAGTGGAACAATTGGCCAAACAAACAAGTCAGTATGTTCAAACTAGTGAAGCTTTCATGACCAAGACTCAGGCTTTTATGCAGAGAACAGAGACGGACAATCAGATTACGAAGGCGACTATTCAGAATTTGGAGAAGCAAGTTGGACAATTAGCAAGTATGATGCAAGAAAGGCCTTATGGAGCTTTACCTAGTGATACGGAGCTAAATCTAAACGAGCAAATTAAAGCAATTACAACAAGGAGTGGCGTTCAGCTCCTAGAAATTCATGTTGAAAGGCCAGGGGCGAAAGAAAAGAGAAACCAAGATTCTGGAACTGAAAAGGAGAAAGTTGAACACCAGCCAGAAATTATTGAATTACAGGCTCCACCAAAAGCACCAGTCAAGCCTTATGTTCCGCCTGTACCGTTTCCGTAGAGGCTTCAAAA
Source organism: Nyctanthes arbor-tristis (assembly GCA_963692815.1). NCBI lineage: Eukaryota > Viridiplantae > Streptophyta > Magnoliopsida > Lamiales > Oleaceae > Nyctanthes > Nyctanthes arbor-tristis. Next base: position 45,699 of record CAVNYN010286743.1, read on the forward strand.
GCACAAAATGGATAAACAATTTGCAAAATTTTTGGAGATTTTCAAGAGGCTTCACATAAATATTCCATTTGCTGATACATTAGCTCAGATGCCCAATTACGCGAAGTTCATGAAAGAGGTTATGTCAAACAAAAGAATGCTGGAAGATGATGAAACGGTGATGCTCACTGAGGAGTGCAGCGCTATATTGCAAAATAAATTGCCTCCTAAACTTAAAGATCTAGGGAGTTTCACTATACCTTGTACTATTGGTGATATTACATTTAATAGGGTATTGTGTGATTTAGGTGCCAGTATTAACCTTATGCCCTTATCTATGTACAGAAAACTTGGATTAGGAGAAGCCAAGGTGACGAGGATATCGTTGCAACTTGCCGATAGATCAATTAAATATCCTAAGGGAATTATTGAAGATATCTTGGTCAAAGTCGACAAATTCATTTTTCCAGCAGATTTTGTAGTACTGGATATGGAGGAGGACAGAGACATTCTATTGATTCTGGGGGAGACCTTTTCTCGCTACTGGGAGGGCGTTGATTGATGTCCATCAGGGAAAATTAATTTTGAGAGTTGAAGATGAACAGGTGACGTTTGATGTATTTAAGGCTCTCAAGCACCCAGGACAATCTGACACTTGCTACTAGGTTGATATCGTAGATAGCCTCGTGGCGTGTGCTTTTGATACTTCACTTCCGTTAGATCCACTTGAGGCCTGTTTGGTGCATTCTGGCACTACAAAATCAGAGAAGTTAGAGATTCAGCAGTATGCACATCATTTGGAGGCTTTACCCCCAATATATCCAAAGCACAGAAAGGATTTTGAAGAGTTGGGAACCTTGCCGACTAAACATGTCCCTTCGATTATGAAGGCACCAAAATTGGAGTTGAAGGAATTGCCTGCACATCTGCATTATGCATTCTTGGGGGAACCCTCAACACTACCGGTGATTATCTCTAGCTCTTTATCGGATTTGGAAGAAGAGAAGTTGCTG
>CAVNYN010286744.1:0-75968 GCA_963692815.1 Nyctanthes arbor-tristis
TGATTGATTCGTTACGCCTAATCGGGGGAAAAGAAGGAGTATGAGACAACATTATCTGACCCGCCGTGGGTCCAGAGCGAGTGTGAGTTAAGTTGGACGCACACCATAGAACCCGTGACCCACTAGGCATTTTTTATTTTTAATAAATTTAGTTAAAAATATATGTATAAATTATTAGATATGACAATTTGACTAATCGATCATTAAATCCGTGGCAGTTTATTTTTATTTTTTTATTATATTATTTTTTTGAAAGAATTTTTCTGTTGAATTGAAAGAATCATGTTATTATATTAATTAATGTTGGGAACTTTAAAATTATAAATGAATATTTTGTTTTATTATACGTTCATCAATTAATAACGCGTTGCACATAACAATAATTGAAAGGAAAAAAATTAATGAGTCCTTTTGTGGGTCATGGTGGCGTCCCAAACCGTCCCATGACCTGACTTGTCTTGACCCGCCATATAAATTTATAGGTTTGGGGTGAGCCTGGGTGACTTCAAGACCCATGGGGTGGGTCCAAAGTATGGCTAACCCTCCCTATTTTCATCAGTATAAAATAATCAAATTACAATCAACTATTACAACTATAAGTTTAGTCTCTCACTCGTGTATTGTATGGGAATATTAATTTTCAAAAAACTTCAATAATAATGAATAATAAAATATTAGACAAATACACATTATCATATTTTCATAGCAAAAATAATAAATATATAGTTTTAATTTAGTATTTGCCTCATTAAATTAATGTTTTATTAATATTATATTAATTGTTAACTGTTTATGTACTCAATTAATGTTTTATTATATTTCACTTTTAAATCATCTAATTTATTAATATTATTAGTTAACAGTCTAATAATATGTATCGGACGAGTATATATCCGTATCTACTCGATACCCGTTAAGATAATCATTTCATACTCAGAAGAAAGTACTCTCTCGACGTATCCCTTCTATGAGTAAAATTCAAAATGATAGTTATAATTAAAATGTTAAAGAGAGATATATTTGTAAAGAAATGCAAGTTAGACTTTTACTATAAAAGGACCATATATGTGGGACATCCTCAAAAGGAAAATAATATCAAGTAATCACAATGGAGAGGTTAATTTTTCTTTTTTGTGTATTTTATTTTCTTCTCGTGGATTTCTTGTCTTTTTGTTCACAAAATTTTTGCTAAAATTCATTATTATCTTCGTCAAATAAAAATATCGATCAATTAGTATTCAACATGTACGTTACACGGGAAATTCTCAATGTTTTATATAAAAAAATTCATTACATAAATTGCAAAAAACAATAATTAGTCACAATACTAATTAAATCAAATGAAATAACAACATAAATTCAGTTGATATTTTGAAGGCTTCACATCTAAGGAAAAAAATACTAAAAAGTAAATTATTTATATCATCTACAACCTAATCGTTGCAACATAAATGATATATGAATAAAAATTAAAAAATAATCACAAAAATTTTCAAGTTAGATCATAGATACCAAGAAAATAAATTTTAGTCATATATTATTATAATAGAATTACATTATGTGTCTTTAGTTATTGGTGTGATGCAAATAAATGGATTTTTATTGCCAAAAAAAGAAGAATAAATAAATCCGTTGATTTACTCTAAGGCGTTCTGAACTAAGTTTTTATTTATAATATAAGTTATTTGAAATAGGTTTCTAAATTATTCTGAAATAAATTTTGATTTCGGTATTATCAAAGATTCTGTAAAGAAAATTTTGAAAATTAAACAAACATAAATAATAAATAAATAAATAAATAAATAGAGATAATATCAGACTATTAGTTTATAATGCGCTCATTTTCAAATAATTCAGCAACGGGAAGAATAATTCTAAAAAATACTAATTCATAAGAAATCTAACAGTTATTCGCCGTCAAATTTACATCGATAGAGGATAATAAAAAATTATAAAAACTCATAATTATATATAAATACTAAAAAATAGAAATGAGGAGACTAAAATAAAAAAGAATATAAAAATAATAAACTAATAATATAAATTATTGAAAATTCGTGATAAATATCCAAATAAGAAAAGTTTAAATTTTAAAACTTAAAAAATAAAACTAATTGAAAACCAATTTGGGCACTAATTGAATCTAAATTATTGTGGAATATTATGATGATGCCAGCAAAAAAACAGGAAAATTGCAATTGAGAATTCAAGTCCAATTGAAAACTGTTGTATTCTATATTATATGATGTTGCAACGATTAGGTTGTAGAGGATGCAACAAATTTATTTTTTTGTCTTTTTTCTCCATAGATGTGAAGCTTTTAAAATATCGACTGAATCTATGTTGTTATTTAATTTAATTTAATTATTATTGTGACTATTTATTGTTTTTTGCAATTTATGTAATGAATTTTTTTGTATGAAACATTGAGAATTTTCCGTGCAACGTACGAGTTGAATACTAACTGATCGATATTTTTATTTGACGAAGATAATAATAAATTTTAGCAAAAATTTTGTGAACAAAGGGACAAGAAATCCACAAAAAAAAAAATAAACTACACAAAAAAGAAAAACTAAGCTCTTCATTGCCATTATCTGATATTATTTTTCTTTTTAGGATATCCCACATATATGTCCTCTTTATATTAAAAAATCTAACTTGCATTTCTTTACAAATATATCTCTATTTAACATTTTAATTATAACTATCAATTTTGAATTTTACTCATAGAAAGGATACGTCGAGAGAGTACTTTCTTATGAGTATGAAACTTTTTATCTAAACCGGTATCGAGTGAATACGAGTATATACACGCTCGATACATATTATTAGACTGTTAATTAATAATATTAAATAAGTTATATGATTTAAAAGTTAAATATAGTAAAACATTAATTGAATACATAAAGAGGTAGCTATTAATATAGTATTAATAAAATATTAATTTAATGAGTCAAATACTAAATTAAAACTATTTATTTATTATTTTTGCTATGAAAATACGATGATGTGTATTTGTCTAATATTTTATTATTCATTATTAATGAACTTTTTTGAAAATTAATCATATCGTACAACGTAAGAGTGAGAGATTAAACATATAGTTGTAATAGTTGATTGTGATATGATTATTTATAGCGATAGAAATATGGTGGGCTAGTCATACTCTGGACTCAATCTATGGGTCTTGAAGTCACCCAGATCAGCCGCAAACTTACAAATTCATATGGTGAGTCAAGACAAGTTGGGTCATGAGATAGGTTGGGACGCCACCATAACCCACAAAAGGACTTATGAATTTTTATCCCTTTTCAATTAGTGTTAAGTGCAACATATTATTAATTGATGAACGTAAAATAAAACAAAACCTTTAATTAGAATTTTAAAGTTCCCAACATTAACTAATATAATAACATGATTCTTTTAATTCGACAGAAAAATCATTTCAAAAAAATAATATAATAAAGAAATAAAAATAATGGGCTAAGGATTTAATGATCGATTAGTGAAATTATCATCTCTAATAATTTCTACAAATTTTTCTAAATAAATTTATTAAAAATAAAAAAATGCCTGGTCGGTCACTGAGTCTATGAGGTGGGTCCAACTTACCTCACACTCGCCCTGGACCCACGGCAGGTCAGATAATATTGGCTCTACTCCTTCTTTTCCCCCGATTAGGCGTAACGAATCAATCATATTATAGGCATGTCTCCACAAGTTTATAAATTGATAGGTCAAATTGCCATATCAAATTATTTGATTTTAATTATTACAACTTTATATATGTTGGACGTGTCAATTTACACGACAAGTTTGAAGGAGACCAGAATTATGAACTCAAACATTTTACTACGAATATTTCATGGTAAATTGTAATTCACATATCAATTCGTAATTTTATACAATGCAACCGATATATTGTACTTTATTTATAAAATTATATTCACACTCACACGTCAATTTTGATATGAATGTATACGATAACCTTAGCCGTGCAACGCACGAGTGAAAAAAATCTAGTATAATATATAATACAACAGTTTTCAATTGAATTTAGATTTTCAATTGTAATTTTTCCGCTCTTTTACGGACATCGTCACGATGTTGCACAATAATTAGGACTCAAATTGATGCCCCAATCGGTTTCAATTGATTTAATTTCTTAAGTTTTAAAATCAAAAATTTTCTTATTTGGATATTCACCACGAGTTTTTCATAATTTATATTAGTTTATTAGTTTTTTATATTTCTTTTTTATTTGAGTTTTTACAATTTTTTATTATCCGCTACCGATGTAAATTTGATGGCGAGTAATTATTTAATTTCTTATGAATTAGTATTTTTTCGAATTATTCGTCCTGTTACTAAATTATTCGAAAATGAACGCATTATAAACTAATTGTCTGGTATTATCTCCATTTATTTATTTATTTATTATTTATGTTTGTTTGATTTTTAAAATTTCTTTTACAAAGTCCTTGATAACATCGAAACCAAAATTTTTTTCATAATTACTTATAAACCTATTTTAAAATAACTTATATTATAAATGAAAATTTAGTTTAGAATAACTTGGAGCAAATCAACTGATTTATTTATTTTTCTTTTTTGTTCAATAAAAATTCATTTATTTGCGTCACGCCAACAACTAAAGACATATAATGTAATTCTGTTATAATAATATATGGCTAAAATTAATTTTCTTTATATCCGTGATCTAACTTGAAAATCTTTGTGACTATTTTTTTAATCTTTGTTTCTATATCATTTATGTTACAACGATTAAGTTGTAGATGATGCAAATAATTTATTTTTTGTCTTTTTTCTCTATAGATGCGAAGTCTTCAAAATATCGACTGAATTCATGTTGTTATTTCATTTGATTAAAATTATTATTGTGACTATTTATTGTTTTTTACAATTTATGTAATGAATTTTTTTTAAATGAAACATTGAGAATTTATCTTCCCGTATAACGTATGGGTTGAATATTAATTGATTGATATTTTTATTTGACGAAGATAATAATGAATTTTAGCAAAAAATTCGTAAACAAAGAGACGAAAAATACACAAGAAGAAAATGAACAATAAAAAAAATTTAACCCCTCCATTGCGATTATCTGATCTTACTTTTATCTTTATATTAAAAAGTCTAGCTTGTATTTTTTTACAAATATATCTCTATTTAACATTTTAATTATAACTATCAATTTTGAATTTTACTCATAGAAATGATACATTAAGAGAGCACTTTCTCATGAGTATGAAAAATTTTATCTTAACGGGTATTGAGTGAATGCGATTATGTACACGTCTGATACATATTATTAGACCGTTAACTAATAATATTAGATAAGTTAGATAATTTAAAAGTGAAATATAGTAAATCATTAATTAAGTACATAAGCAGATAACTATTAATATAATATTAATAAAATATTCATTTAATGAGCCAAATACTAAATTAAAACTGTATATTTATTATTTTTACTATGCAAATTTGATAATGTGTATTTCTCTAATATTTTATTATTCATTATTATGGAATTTTTTTTTTTAAATTAGTCTTCCCGTACAACACACGAGTGAGAGACTAAACTTATTGTTGTAATAGTTAATTGTGATGTGATTATTTTTAGAGATAAAAATAGGGCGGGTTAGCTATACTTTGGACCCGCCCCATGAGTCTTGAAGCCACCCAAACAGGCTCCAAACCTAGAAATTCATATGGCGGGTCAAGAAAAGTCGGGTCATGGGACAGGTTGTGATGCCACCATGACCTACAAAAGTACTCATGAATTTTTTCCCTTTCAATTAATATTATGTGCAACGCATTATTAATTGATGAACGTAGAATAAAATAAAACATTTATTTAGAATTTTAAAGTTCCTAATATTAACTAATATAATAACATGATTCTTTTAACTCGACATAAAAATCATTTCAAAAAAATAATATAATAAAAAAATAAAAACAAACTACCACGGATTTAATGGTTGATTAGTCAAATTGCCATTTCTAATAATTCCTACACATTTTTCGAAATAAACTTATTAAAAATAAAAAAGTGCCTAATGGGTCACGGGTCAATGGCGTGGGTCCAACCTGACTCGCACCCTTCTTAGACCCACAGCGGGTCAGATAATGTTGCATCATACCCCTTCTTTTGCCTCAATTAGGCGTAACAGGTCAATCATATTAGAGGCATGTCTCCACGGATTTATAGATTAATGAGTCAAATTGTCATCTCTAATTATTTGACTACTAATTATTACAACACTATATAAGTTGAACGTGTGAATTTGCACAGCGAGTTTGGAGGGACCAGAATTATGAACTCAAACATTTTACTCGTAATATTTCATAGTAAATTGTAATTCGCATATCAATTCGTAATTTTATACAATACAACTAGTATATTATATTTATTTATAAAATGATGTCCACACTCACATGTCAATTTTAATATGAATGTACATTATAACTCTACCCGTGAAATCTAGTTTATATTTATATCAAACTCTCCCAATTTAATAAACTGTGTTTTCTTTCATCTTCAACGTCAAATCGTCCAGGTACAAATATGAGCAAATAACATTTTGAAGGTCCAATTTTTCTTGACTGTTATGTAGTTGATTACGGTCTTTCCTTCTCTTCCTTATTTGAATCGTTGATTTACATCTCTTATGTTGATTTTTTAATCTCTTTTTGAGTTTGGTAAATCAAAAAATGCTTAAAAGTTATGGATATATGGTATTAAATCTATATATATATATATATATCTAAATCAAATTAGAAGTCTAACCCGATTTTTCTTGATAAATTGTTGATGTTATTAGTGACGTTATTTTCCTTTTATGTTTTTTATTTTTAATTTTGTCACTTACCAATGCGCTTTACCTTTCTTTTTGTTTATTCTCTTCCTCAATTAGCTATAATCTCTATTGTAACATTTATTCAATTTATCTTTATATCAAACTCTCCTAATTTAATAAACTATATTTTTTTCGTTTCGAACATCAAGTCGTCCAAGTACAAATATGAACAAATAACATTTTGAAGGTCCCATTTTGCTTGACTGTTATGTAGTTAATTACGGTCTTCCCTTATCTTCCTTATTTGAATAGTTGATTTCATCTCATCTCTTGATTTTTTTAATCTCTTTTTAAGTTTGACAAATCAAAAAATACTTAAAAGTTATGCATATATGGTATTAAATGGTGAAATTTCATCTGCCTTCTTTTTTTTATTTGGGGCATCTTTACACTGAATTTTATATATTTGCAGAAATTCAAAAACTATTTGTTCACAAGCTGATCTTTTTCTATGTATGCAATATTTTACTGATATTATTACGTAGAAATGAATATTAATAATTATTTGATTTTTCACAAGGATTAAAAAATGTGTGTTAGAAAGGCACATTTTGTTATTCATATTCTCAATTTGTCCTTGAGTAAACTTTAAAATTAATAGTGTTAATTAAAGTATTAAATATGATTAGATTTGTAAAGTAATGCAAATTAGACATTTTAATATATAAATTAACCATATATTTGGTAATCTCAAAAAGAAAAATGAGACCAAATAATTGGGACAGAATGAGTAATTAATTGAAATTTATTGCTTTTTCAAGTATTTAATTTACTTTAATAATGTTTCTATTAAATACATAATCCTACTCATATCGTGCATTAAATTTTTTACATATTATCTAAACTAATTCTGTTTTGACACAAGGTCATCCCATAATAATAAGAAAGTATGAATTTATTGTTCGTAAAATCAAATTTTACTCCCACATTGTTATGCTTTGATGTCTTAATATCCATTATTTCTTTTATAGTTTCTTAGCTAAATTTGCTACTATGAATATATTGAATATTGATGATAGACATCTTCCACTGAGACATATATACTAGAAGAAAAAAGATTACATATGAAACGTTGATTATCATAAAATTGTGTAATCAATATGGATTGTCTTTTCAATGTAAGTATATTAGATTGGTACTACTATTGATTATATTTCATCCATTGATACACGCCTAGTGTTATTACACTTTTAGAATATATTCAACTATTATAAATTTATTAAAAAACTTTCGCGTAGTTAAATTTCAAATTTTTTTATTCATACATCACACGAGTATTATACTAATACGTTATAAACACACATCGGTATCCATATACACACATCACATGAGAGAGAACCCACCTGTGATTCCCGAAAACAACATGTGTGCCCTCCCATGTGGCGCAATGGCGAACTTAGCAAATGGGTAAGGCAGGCTCAAGCGCGCCAATCCTTAAAAATATTCAAGAAAGATTTTTTTATTTTTGTAATTAGTTCCTATTTGGTTGGATGCTCCTAAGATCAATTTTCAATTCAAACTATCATATCAGATTTCACTTCTAGTTAATATATTTTTAAATATACTAGATATAATTTGGTTGGATCCTCCTAAGATCAATTTTCAATTCAAACTATCATATCAGATTTCACTTCTAGTTAATATATTTTTAAATATACTCGATGTCTACTTCAATGATGCATATTTCAATTTGCAGAACTTTCGAACAATGTTGTCGTAATAGTGGATTAAAAGTACAGCTTGAATTATATTAAAAAAATATAATAACAAACAGGGGTAGAGCCAGCTTTTCATCCCAGTGCGGTTATGTTTTAGTATTGCGATTTGTCGAAAATATTCTTACGAATAAGGCACCATATTTTGCTGACTAAAAGCGTAGCACGATTTGTATTTGAATTAGTACAAACATAAAGTTAAAACTTAGAATTACAAAAAAAAAAAAAAAAAGAAAGAAAGAAAAGGTAGATAGTAATTGAACTGAAGTAAATTTTCATACGAAATTAATTATATAATAATTAGAGTGAGTGAAATAACATAAATTAAAATAATTAATAGGTTTTTTCCCCTTAAAAAATAATTCATAGTTTCTTAAATAGAAACTGTGAAGTTAAGTAATAAAATTACATCTTGTATTAGTGTTTCATGAAGTGTAAAGAAGCAAACCAAGTCAAAGAATAGATGGTAGCTTGTCTAGTCCAAAAATTTTTAAAAAATAGAAAAAAAAGAAAAAGAAGAAAAAGACGATCACAGTTTGAAATTTAAATGACAAGTTACCAACATTAATCCTTTTAGTGGTTATTGGGCCAATTTAACAGAGGCCTAAGAATCCATTATCCTTAAGGGTAAATAGGTATTTTGACATGTTTCTTCTTCCTCTTCCTCAGACCCATCTATCGAATCCCTCAAATCCCTCATCAGTCTTTACTCTTCACAGGTGAGCATTCATGGTAGATTGGCACATAAAAACTTAAAAATTTTCTTCAAAATTTCACCAACCTTCCGTTAATTTTTCTTTTTATATTTACGTCCTAACTAATTTTTCTTTGCTTCTTTCACCAACCTTCCGTTACAATGTTTCTTGTTTCCAGAATAATTTTTTATGCAAGAATTTCATTTATTTGCTTAAAAATTGTGAAAGAAAATATATAATCTTACTTTTCAAATCGTTACCCTTTTACTTGTTAATAATATTTTGTGGTTATTTTAGTAAAATTTTAAGAGGCAACTGTAACTAGGTACAATAAATGTTAATAGATGGAAGGTTGAGAATAAAAGGGAAAAAGTTCAGGATCTAAATGTAGAATGAAGTAAAAATGAAATGCAGTTGGCCAATTTAAAACGTGGTATATTTATAAAAAAGTGTAGTATCAATATAGTCATTATTTACTTGGATTAGATATATATACCCTTAAATGATACAATTGGTGACTTTTTTTTTTTTAATTTTTTATAACATTGGTGACCTTTATCTAAATATGTTTCACATGACGTGACTGACTGCACTATGCAACCAAAAGCCCCCGAAACAAAATGATGGTGAGCTCGAGCAGGCAAATTTTTTCTAAGGAGCTGTCGACGATAATTGAAACTAAAGCCGCCAAAGAAGAAGACGGTGGAAAAGGGGAACAAAAGAGAAAAAGAAATGGAATTTTGACTGTGATGTTGAAACATGTATGTGTTGGGGAACTATTTTAAATTAATTTAAATCATTTTGGTTTAAATAATTTTGGCATGTGACATTATTTTCGTAGTTCACTTTTTTTTTTAAATATTTTTCTTTTTTTGAAATATACAATACAATATAATAAAATGATGTCATGTGACAAAAATAGAAGTCAAACTTGGTTTAAATTAGTTTAAAATAGTTGAAGCAAATTGAATAAAAACATTAAGATCTTGCATCTTTCAAATTGAATTACGAAGAAACAGTAAATAACCCATCAAACAAAAGTTCGTTAATTCTAAAATTAATAATGATAACACATGTCATCAAATTTTTAATCGGAATCTAATTAAGCAAATTGAAGCAGAAAAACAGAAATTAAAACTGAAATCTCATCTCATCAAATGAATTTCCTTATTTCATTTAAAGTTTTTTTTATTAATATTAAATTTTATATTGGTTATAAAGGTAAATATTGGAGTTTTAATCACCCGCCAGACACATTTGGCGAGTGATAATTGAATAACTCATGTGTGAGAAAACTCACATGGGACACAATAAGTCCAAAAGTAACTATGAGACAATATAACTGCTCGAGGAGCATAATAGTGGGCGATCATATTTCGATATTATGGAATATGATGACAAGAACCACATCTCCCGCTCACCAATCTGCTGCAAATGTCTCTAATCAAAGGGGTAATGGGTGCGTCCGGTAATTATTCAATAATTTGCTGGACAATCCTTAGTGCATCGCATTCGAGTCTCTTCAGCTGAAGGTGGTAACTTTCTGCAAATCTTAGTCCCTTTCTGCAAATGCCGAGAGTTTGAACAATATTAAGACGAATTAGTTTCGGCCTAAATGCCTTTGTCGAAGAAAATTTGAAGACAAATTCATTGCAAATACATTGAGCTTTTAATTGACACGACAGAAATGTAGAATTATATTATATTATCTCGTAAACCTTTGGACAAAATTAAGATAGGGTAATGGGTGAAAAAGGTCTCTACGTTTGGACATAATTGTGTAAATAGTCTACATCTTTAATTTTTTAGCAATTTCATCCCCAACTTCATATATATTTCTTTTGCAAAATTCATCATTAGAGCATCCACATTGGCACTGTTAAAATTAACTATCAATATAAGTAAAAAGTAGATTTTTAGCGATTATTAAAGGACAACTTAGTAAGTTAAATTTAACTATTAATATGTGCCATATTAGTTATTCTAATTAAAAGTGTTAAATTTAATGATCAATTCAATAGTCAAAGGATATGTCAATCCCAATTTAATTAAAATAAAAAAGAAGAAATAATTTCACATAAAGTATTAAGTTTATTGTTAACTTTAACAACAAAACTAACAACGTGTTAAATAAAATACTTTTAGTAAATACTTTGACACCACAAATGTAGGTTGTTTTTTGAATTGTTTACTAACAACTCCACTAACAATCTACTTTAGCACTACTAATTTAGATGCTCTTAGTCTCATTTTGTGTTTAATTTTCTCCATTTTCATAAGGACATTTTCTCCATCTATTGTTAAAAATGTAAAAAAACATTGCAAACAAAAAGTTTCAAAGGTAGGAATGTGACGTACACCGAAACATGTCACATGATGGTAGTTTTTCATGTCATGTATCTCAATACACACTATATAGTTATATAATGTCGTATTATATAATGCTAGATCGAGACTAGACTATTTACTCTAGAAACTCTCCCATCAATTCTCTTTCTTTACTCTCTCTTTGTTGTGTAAAAAACGACATTATATGAGCAATTTTTCTACAAAACCAAAATATGATATTAGAGGCTCTTCCGATCTTGAAGTGGCTGTTCACCCAAGCAAATGGCAGACCCATGTACACCCTACATATTTCCCCCAAGAAATTTCATATGGGCCCCACTTGAAAAATCAAAAGCCAAAATTTCCCACCCCATTCTTCTCTCATCCCGTCAACCCCCCAAAATAAAAACAGACAAAAACCAAATCTGTCGCTCTCGTTCTCGGAACAAGCGCCCCCCCGGATCTGTAGAATTGCCGGCGTCGGTGAAGCGGCCGACCTGAGCCAACCATAACCAACCACCCGCCGACCCATCGCCCCTTTCTTTGTCTGAAATCATCACACCCTCCAAATTCTCCCCCTCTCTCTCTCCTCTCGACCCAACCCAGCTCCCCTGATCTGTGCACATATGATGTCAGCGCCGGTGTAGCAGTCGGCCCCGGGTCGATGCTGCTGCCATTCCCATCCCCATTCTGGCGACATAATTGACTCCCCCGGCCTCTCTCCCTCTTCATTCGAACAGAAGCAGTGGCGCAGCACCAATACTCGGTATTTGTTAGTAAAAGGGTTTCAAAAGTTGCTACAGCGTTTTCTACCGTGCCGACCGGCGATTCTGCAGATCCGCGCGGGGGGAGGGGACTGCTTCGAAGAGTGTGAGAGATTTTTTGGTGCCGCGGTGGTTTCAGTCGCTGAAATCAAAGTAAAAATGGGGTGGGCAATTTGCGGGTTTTTGGTTTTTCAGGTGGGGTCTGTTATTTGCTTAAATGGACATGCCACATCAGCTGTTTTGGTTATCTAAGAAAATCATTTTGGTTTTATAGAAAAATTGTTATACGAGTCCATAATAAATTACAGGCAAGTCTTAGCACGCGTAGAATTCTGCAATCCAGATCGGAAGAGCGTCGTGTGTCTTCTTGCCACTCATTCAGTACAGCATGAATAAATTTTCAATCAAATTGACCAATTAAGGGACATAAGTCATAGTTTAGTATTTACTATTTCAGGTAAAACTAATGGGATCAACTACACAAAGATACAGCCATTGCTTTTAAGTTTGTCCAAGTAGTCCACCATGCTCTCCCTTTTCGCCATCTGTCAAACTCATCAAAGTAATCATCATCATCTCCATGACATTTGCTAATATGTCATCATCATTCATAATATTTCCTAATATGTAAACCATCTTTGAGATAGGTAAACATGCATGGTAGAAAAAATTTAGTCAAGGCAATGCTCAGAAAAAAGAGTGTAAGATGCTTGGTAGAAAAACTTTAGTCAAGGCAATGCTCAGAAAAAAAATGCAAAAAATCATACTTTTCTGGGTTGTTTGAAACTATTTATCTGAATTGAATTATAAAGAGAAATTATAAAGAGGTGAAATGAGTAGTGTAGATTTAATATAAATTTGAAATTTATGGTTATAGATGAAAAGTAGTCAAATCAGTGGTCAAATCAGTGGTAAATGAGATTATAAAGAGAAATGGTAAAGAGGATCAAACATCCCCTAAACTATCGATCTATTACCAGTTGAAAAAGAAACACATTTAGATTATTGATACAAGCTGGGAAACGATGTGATTTTTCTTTTCTTTTCTTTTTTTTCTTACTACAAATTCCAGCGCTACATAAGGATAAGCATATGTATGCAAGCACAATATAATCCAACCTGCCGCATCGTAAAATAAAATTTTTGTGCAATTAATAGATGTAAAAAATGATAACGAGAAGCTATACAAACTAATATTTTACACTGAACTACAAGTATACAAATAGTTAGGGGTGGGGAATTGAACCTTAACTATGGGTGTGAAAATCCAACCAATTAGATGCCAACAAGCCACATACATCTTTAATGAGCTATTTTAAGATATTCACTCTACTGAATTTTTAAATGGTATCAAGTGTTCAGTCGTGTTTCGCCATGAGTTATCACCCAAGGTTGGTGTTCTCGTGATAATGTTGAGAAACATTGACCTGGTTGTAGAATTGTGCAATGAAGTGAGGCACATCATTAAAAGTTTGGAGATAATGTTCTACAACCTAAAATTTTATTGGGAAGGAATGTTGGAGACGAAGTTGTTACCGCTAGGATGTAGATTACCTTTCAAGTTCCAAATTAAAAGAAACAAATTAATCTAGTCTGCAAGGTTGCTTTTTTCCTTTTATATGCACTTGTTGCTTTAGGCTTTTTTCCTTTTATATGGACTTGTTGCTTTAGGCGGAAAAAAGGCTGGCTGAAATTTTGGATTAATTAGAAAATGTAGAAACGACTCCATCTCTCCAATATGTTGTTTGGGTTGAGCTCTTCGTGCGTTTTCTTCAATGACTTCTACTGCTTTATATCTCAAATGAGTTCATGTAGAAATGTTATATAGAGTGAAGCGGAATGGAAAGATACGACGAGAAAAATGGTGCATTGTGCATTTAACATTAAAATGAATGGATTGCCAATGCAGGGGCGGGGAAAATTAAAATTAATTAATTGTTGAATTATAATAATTAAATAAAAAATATAAATTGATTTCAAAGGATATTATTGTAATACATATTTTAAATATAAGCTGAACAAAATGGTCTATAAAACGTACCCTCGATTAAGGCTATAAACAACCAACAATGATACCACCAAACTAAGAGCATTTATATTGGTAGTATTAAAATATGTTTTTTTTTAACAGAGTGGAGTTGTTAGTTAATAACTCAAAGAATAATCTACGTTAGCGGTGTTAAAGTAGTTGCTAAAAGAATTATTTTAACAAGTTGCTAGTTTTATTGTTAGGGTTAATAATAAACTTAACCACTTATGTGGCATTATTTCTTCTTTTTTTTTAAATTTTAATTAATTTTGCATTCGTCCACAATTTGACTATTTAATTGATGGTTAAATTTAAAATTATTGGTTAAAGTTACCAATGTGGTATAAATTAATTTTTAAATTTAACTTGTTTAGATGTCGTTTAACAATTACTAAAAACTCTACTTTTTATTTATGAGAATAATTAATTTTAACACTATAAAATATAATTAAAATATAAATTGTCTTCAAAGGACGTTATTGTAATATTTTTAATATAAGTTGAATAAAATGGTCCATAAAATGAACCATTGATTAAGGGTGTAAACAACCAACAATGATACCACTAAACTAAGAGTATCCCCAGTAGAATCTTTAAATAAAATATACTCTAATTTATAGAGTTAATACAAAAAAAAAAAAAAAAATTGTAATACCCCAAAATTTAATTTATGCTTCTTGAGATTTTTCTGAAATTTTTAGGAATTAAATAAAGTGCTATGTTCGATTTTACTAAGGATAAAATTATTTATTAAGAATAAAATATAATATTTTTAATATAACTATTATACGTTAAGGATAATTGTCAAGTTTGCCCTAAGGTAAAGGTGCAATTAAAAGGAAATTTTTTTTTAGACTATAAATAGTTTGAAATGAAGTTACACTAGAAATATCAGAGTACATAAAAATTTAAAAAAAAATTAACATAGCCTCCTTTGTAAATAAGTTTAAACTAAATTTGAAATATAATAATATTCTCAAAATACACAAATCACGAGCACAGATCGGAAGAGCTTTAATCACTATTTATCTATTAGCCGCAAACAAAGATAAATAAATATTGAGCACAAAAAATAAAAGAATATATTCTCTTAGATACATCATAAAATCGATAACAAATTAGATTTATTTTAGACTAAGAAAATTTAGATTTATTTTTTGTATTGGGCTCACTAAAGAATTAAAAACAAAGAGTTTGAGTTCGGGCTATATCGAGCTAATTTTTTGGGCTACTTATGAAAATTTTTTAGACTACTTAAGAATTTTTTTGGGCCAGCTCGGTCTGGCTCACCAATAGATCCGCCCCTGAGTACAAAGTTTAAGTTGTTGAGTACATGTTGTTGAGCATATGCTTCTTACGTACGATACGTGAACTGGTGGGTGTCGAATATAACAAATAATAAACTTGCTCTAAAAATATAAAAATTGTGGTAGTGGTTAGTAAGGTTGTATTCACAGAGACTGGTAAAACTTAATTTTCTAAAAGTAAAATGACTAAATTAAAAAAGGGGGATTTTGATCTTGATGAACAAAAGAAAAGAAAAGAAAATGTAAATTCACATAAATGATATTAAATGTGAAATTTCTAAAAAATGCAAGTTGATCAAGAGATAATATATGTGATAAATATCCAGCTCAGGGTATAATATCAGAACTGATTCCAACAATTGATCATTGATACAAATATAAAACCCTTTATTTTTTCCTTAAATTGATTATGATTATTGATATGACCCCTTACTTTTTCGATAACCAAGATACGCTCATTGTTTACTTTGTTTGCCAACAAACAACTGTAGAAATGTTCTTAAGATTTAATTTATCAACAACATTAAGCACTAGAAAGACCACCAATTCTAACCAATGAAAAGATACGATCGGTCCATTTAAGTTAGGTTATATATTTCTATAACATGGATTGAATACATTAATTATATCCAATTTGTTATTATACCACTAGGTCAAAATTTTTAAACAATAACGGTCTAGAATTTTAACCGGCAATATATCATTCCAACAATTACACAACGTGCACATCGAATAATCAATTGGAACAATAATATTAATAAGCACGAGAATTATTTCGATCTCACAATTGTCATATAATCAAAACTTTTAACTATCTTTGTATTGGAAAATAAGTTTAGCTATCCATTAATTAAATAAAAATCACCAAAATCTTCAATTTCGGATGTCGAATGAATGGATGAAGTATTCTGCACAATTTCCTTCCGCTGCCGTCTTTAGGTCCCGAGAGAATGAATTGTCAATTCTTTTTCCAAATGTTTCCTGCGGCCCAAGTTTTTATGATGCAAGAAACCTCCAAAAAAAATCCCTCAGTCTACGTGATTTCTCCCGCCTTTTTCCTAAGTTCTTTTGCAGGCCCAAAATGAATGAAAGTCAAAATTTTCCAAATTTCCCCAATGGTCTCCACGTGTTTTGGTCTAAAAATTTCCAAAAGTCAAAATTCCCTCACTTTCTTTCATTTTTTCTTGCACACATGTTTGGTTAAATATAGTTTGGAGTCCTTCTACAAAATTAGATAAGGCCTCTTATAAAAGAGTTTTACTTTTATTTAGCACAAATCTAACAAAAAACAGCCCCATTATGGGGCTACTTTTTGTTAGATACTTGCCAAATAAGGGTAAGGCTCCTTATACTTATTTATCTTCTTAGAAAATTTCTATAATTTGGCCCAATCAAATTTCCCAAGCCCAGCTCTTGTCGATCCGTAGCAAACGTACTCACGCATGAAGAAAAGTTCACTTCAAATCGGTGAATTTCTCGAGCTCCAATTCTCTTCTGACGTTTGTCGAATTGTGTCCATTTTGATTCAACTCCTTCACCTATTTCACAAAACACAAATTTCAATTAATACGCAAATATTAAACTTTGAAACACTTAAAAGTATGTGGAAAATAATACAATTTATATAGTATTTATACACTTTATCATGAACGATGCATGTTTGTTTACTCTTGTGCATTAATAGATTGATATCATTATACTGTTTAGAATGTGTGGCATGCCAAACAATCATACATTGAGCATTTGGATGATTACCATGCTTGAGGACCATGTCACGATGTGGTGAGTTGTGAATTGGTGATGCTGAGGATGATTTGCGTGAGGTCCCTACATAATGTACCGCTTACGTAGTCGTCTAAATAAATATACCACTTGAGGCAGGGTACCCGTCATGATTGTTTGGGGGCTTGACGGATGGCTAGCCAGGTATATTCACTGAACGATGTATTGGGAGACCGACAGCCCCACTATTTAGGTATATACACTGGACGTAGTGCTGGGGCCCGATAATGAATATGATATGGCCAGGCCTTATCTTTTGATATTGGTAAGTCTTTGGCGATGGTCAAAGTGCAGTAAATCCTTGAAAATAAGGCATATGGACGTATTGACATGCCGTAATTATGAGGAGCTCACGCGATGCTTTATACGCCAGATGCAGACCCTGTATGTCTAGTCCATTGTGTGTAGGACCATGAGTTTATTTGTTAGACATCATGAGCAGGCCATATCTATTATCATGTTTACTGAGCCTTTATGGCTCACGGAGTTGTTTTGTACTGTAGATTTAAGTCTCAACAGTGCGGACCATTGGAAGTTCAAGGAGGGTTGGACTCAGATACGCTAAGTCATATCGATTTTAAGGGGTAAATAATTATATTCCACTGTGCCAAATAAAATAGTGTACTCTATTTTTCTCGATATGCGGGTCATCACAAATAGTATCATAGCATGATTCTGTGTCCTATCAGCGTATATCAGTTTATACCATATGAACTTCTAATGACTAAGTGGGTTATTGTATGTCGCGTATGTTTATTTATGCTATCAGAGTGCGTTTAAGTAATTACGAACTTTGAATTTCGAGAACGAAATTTTTTTAAAAGGGAAAGAGTTGTAATGCCCCAAAATTTAATTTATGTTTTCTGAGATTTTTCTGAAATTTTTAGGAATTAAATAAAGTGCTATGTTCGATTTTATTAAGAATAAAATTATTTATTAAGAATAAGATATAATATTTTTAAGATTACGATTATCCGTTAAGGATATTTGCGAAGTTTACCCTAAAGTAAATGAGCAATTAAAAGGAAATTTAATTACATGTTAGCCCTTAAGAAAAACTATAAATAGTTAGAAAAGAAAAGGAAAAAAAAAAGAAAAAGAAAAAACCTAGGGATACAGTGTTCAGGCAACTTTAGAGGTACATGTGATAACTCCACCTGCAATAAAAAAACTTAAGTTGTTGAGCATATGCTTCTAACGTGTGATACGTGAACGATTCAAGTGTGTTTACTCTTGTGCATTAATAGATTAATATTATTATCACGCCAAGTATGCATACATTGAGCATTTGAATTATTAGCATGTGTGAGGAATATGTCACGATGTGGTGAGTTGTGCATTGGTGATGCTGAGGACGATTTGCGTGAGGTCTCCATGTAATACACCACTTACGTAGCTGTCCGGGTATATATACTACCTGGGGCAGCGTACCTCTCGTGAGTGTTGGGGCTCGGCGGCTGGTTAACCGAGTATATACACTTGACACAGTGTTGGGGGCCCGATAGTGATGCGATATAGCCAAGCTTTGTCTTTTGATATTGGTAAGTCCTTGGTGACGGTCAAAGCATGGTAAATCTTTGGAAACAAGGCATGTGCGCGTTGGATGGATTGGCCGGCCTTATTTATGAAGAGCTCACACGGTGCTTTATACGTAGGACGCTGGCCCTGTATGACTGGTCAGTTGTGTGTAGGAGCATGAGTTCATTTGTTAAACGTCGTGAGCAGACCATGCATGTTATCATGTTTACTGAGTCTTTATGTCTCACGTAGTTGTTTTATACTATAGATTTACGTCTCAACAGTGCGGACCATTGAAAGTTCGAGGAGGGTCAGACTGAGATATGATGAGTCATGCTGATTTTATCGGAGTAAATAATTATATTCCGCTATGCCACATAAAATAGTGTACTCTATTTTTCTCGAGTGGCGGGTCATTGCAAAAATAGTTTCCACGAGACTCTTTATTTTAAAAATTTCAAATAGAGATTGTATTTGGCTCTTCAACTTAGAGAGCCAAATACACTCTCTATTATTTATAGTTACACTTTTCAATGTTCATTTTCCAACTATTTTTGAATTGATTGGTCATTGACATTTTAAAGAAAATATATCAATGAAAAAATAATAAAAAATATTAAATGCTCACAGAGCTTAACAAAATCAAGAGTCAAAATAAAAAGTCTGTTGGAGCATGTAAAAAATTTTACCATTTAAATTTAAAAATACTCTCTAAAGTACAAAAAATTCACTTTATAAACAAAATGTCTCTTGGAGATCTCCAAGGTCTTAGCCAAGGAAAATTAAAATTAATTAATTGTTATATTAAAATTAAATAAAAAATATAAATTTATTTCAAAGGATATTATTGTAATATTGTGAATATAATAAGTTGGATAAAATGATAGTCCAGTTCTAGCGTCATACATATGACACACTGTGACACCACATAGTCATATCATGCCACATGGCTATGTGGTGCTATAGTGTGCTATACCTATGTCATTAGATCAATTTCAGATAAAATGGTCCATAATTAATTATCAAAACTTGTGACATTTGAGCACGATATTGCTTAAGAAAATTCTAATTGGACAAAAGAAGGGACAAAAAAGGCGACAAAATAGACAAGTGTCATACGTGATTAGTGTTGATGTAAAAGTGATGTGACGTGTTGAAAAACAAAATTGTACTATGTGTCAGTTTTGTTAGAATTTTTGTATGTGTTTTTGTTCAGATAGCACGACCCGCTTGCTTATGCCAATTCCAATGTGACTTCATATATGTTGGGTTTGGGAAAAATTTAGTTATGAGTAAAGATCGTAAAATTGATATAGCGCCTGATGTATGGTACGCTATGGTACCATATGGACCATGTGGCGTGTATGTGGACTCTCGAACTATACATCGGGCTCTAGAATAATACTCGTAAAAATCGTGCAACATAGCAACAAAAGTATGTGAACTTGGCAAGTGTTTAAATCACTGTTAATGAGTCATAGAAGTGCTTAAAATTGAGTTATTTAAAATTATTTAGCTTTCAAATTAATTGTAGATCGGACAAAATACTTAAAGTTAAATTACACATGATGCTAATTAATACTCCCTCCGCCCTATAAAGATATATCTTCTCTTTTTAATTTTCATATAGATTAAGGAAACATAATTAATGTTGTTGAAAATGTACAATTTAAGAATATATATTTCCTAATATGCCCTTTAGTTTATTTAATAGCCCACTTTAAATCTTTTTTATTATTGATTACCATACCTAATAAATTAATAAGAATATTTTATAAAACTAAAAAGTTAAATAATGAAAGTGGAATATATATATAATTTGGGATGAATAAAGAAAAAGAATAGGGGAATATCTTTTTTGAACGGAGAGAGTACAAAATTTCAAATGGGTTAATTTCACAAATCGTCCCCAACCTAAATCGATTTCATCCCTTATCCTTTTTTTCTTTCTCTTGTGTCCCCAACCTTTAATGAATGCGCGCAATTCGTTGTTTTTGCCACTATTCCATAAAATTTTCAACAAACTGACGATTATACATTTTGAACTTTTTAATTTTTTTAAAAGATGTTTAAAAATAATTAAAAATTTAAAAAACCCAACCCATCCCACCCACCCTGTACCCCAAGATTGACCGTCGGAAATGGAAGCATTTTGCAGCTGGAATGGCAACATTCCGTGGCATTCGGGCAGCAAATTGGAGGGGGATTCGCCCCCATTTTTTGCTGTCGTTTTCGGTAGTATAAGTGCTGTTAAACAATGGCAGCACTCCGGTTGGCTACTGTTTCCGGTACAAAATAGGGGGAGACTCCCCCCATTTGTGCTGCCGGAAATGGCAACCTTTTCCGGAAGCAAATAGGGGGGGTTCACACCCTTGTTTACCGCCAGAATGCTGCCATTTAGGCGGCGGAATGGCCGGCCGTCGGAATGCTATCACTTCCAATGGCCAACCATGGGGTAGGAGGTGGGGTGGGTCGAGTTTTTTTTTTTTTTATTTTTTAATTATTTTTAAACTTTTTTGAGAAAAAGTAAGAAGTTCAAGAGCTATAATAGTCATTTCGTTGAAATTTTTTTTGAAATAGTGACAAAAAGGACGAATGGCGTGCATTTATTGAAGGTTGGGGACGCAAGAGAGAGAAAAAAAATTAGAGACGAAACTGATTCTTAACTCAAAAGTTAAGGACGATTTGTGAAATTAACCCATTTCAAATTCATCACATGCATTGCACGTGCCATACTAGTATATAATATATATATATATATATGTATGTATATATATAAACACGAAATCACTTCGGCCAATTCCAACGTGAGTACTTATGTGACTTCATATATTCAGAAAAAAATTTATTACGAGTTAAACATCATGCTACATAACATCAGTAGCATGTGAAGAACCTAATTCAAAATTTTTATTGTTCCAAAGATATCTTTGGTTGGAAGTTCAAACCCACGCTACAAGAATATAGGTTTGTACATGTACTATATTCTTATGGAAAACCATTCACGGAGGCTCCGCCATCTACATTGATCACTTGTCCAGTAATATAAGAGGCAGCTGGGAGACATAAGAATGCCACCATGGAAGAAACTTCATCAGGCTCTCCGGGGCGACCTAGAGGGCTTCGACTGGCTAGTCCGTCCATAAGTTGCTTGAGATCAGGACTAGTTGGCTGCAAGAAATACAAACTTTTAGAATATGTGTAGAATTCAAGGATGATAAATTAAAAGATGTGTAACCAAAAAGAAAAAGAGTTGAGTTTTACAGCTAATGCGTCGATCAACGGTGTATGGATGATCCATGGCGCGACTGCATTAACCCGGATATTGTCCTTTGCCCATTCGCATGCAAAGTTCTTCGTTACCTGACTGATTGCTCCTGTATGAAAATATGAACAAAATAAATAAATAAATAATAATCGCTAACTAGTTGTGATTTGTGAAATTATTATGATGTTTTATGGAGTTGTATTTTTACCAGAATGAACATTATTAATTTACCTTTAGATGCTGCAGACAAAGCAGTGGAAGGGACCGCTACGAATAAGCCAGTAGAAGAGAGAATTACAATCCTACCATTTCCAGATGCCTTGAGAAATGGGTATGCGAGTTGGCACAGATGGAAAGGAGCCTCAAAATTGGTACTCATTATTTCCGAGTAATCTTCCACTGTGAATTCTGTGGCTTCCTTGAACCTAATTGTGCCCACATTATTCACCTTCAAAATACATCGTATGTTCATTTCAGACACCTTTCACTACATAAATAAATTGCACTTCGACTACTCATATTATAACCGTTGTGTCTAATTAATTAATTGCATTTTAAGGGGAACTAACCAGGATATTGATTTTCCTGTTAAAATATGCAGCGACAGTCTCTATTAGCTTTTCACGCTCAACTCGTACTGATAAGTCACATACTGACCCTGCTACTTGAAACCCCTTACTCTTCCATTCTTCTAAACGTTCGTCCAACTCCTGTTGATTACGTGAACATGTATACACAACTGCTCCAAGTCGTGCTAAGTCTTCTACGATGGCATGACTAAAACAAATATGCACATGAAATAAACAAGAAAATCAAGCCAAATATTGTGTTAGTCATTAGGAGTATAATCAAATTAATGAGACTCCATGCCACATACCCTATGCCTCGAGTACCACCAGTAACAAGGGCAGACATGCCCTTCAAAGACCATCTTTGATCACCACGTCCGATTTGTTCCATTTCGAACCTTTTTTTTCAGTTTAGATACCTGATCATAAGCAATTAATATACAATTATGACTAATAACTAATTGGGTAAATTTTACAAAAGGTCCACAACTTCACGAAAAGTAACAATTTCATCCCCAGCCCTTTTCTCAAGCATGTAGGTCCCCAGTCTTTTAAAAATAAGCACAAACAGTCCCTATGGACAATTTCCATCTATTTTCACATTTATATGCTTACAAAATGACCATTTTACTCTCATTGTATGAAATAAAAACAAATAAGTACAAAAGCCTTTTAAAAAATTCAAAAGATTTAAATAAAAAAGTGAGGAAATATATATATATATATTGATTAGTTACTCTAAACTTCCACGCCACCATTTTCTTTACTATTTTTTTTAGAGTGGAGAAGGATAAGGTCTCTACTTAAAAATTTATCTCACATTTTTAGCTACATATGTAGACGTAAAAATTTGGAATGAGAAGAGTTATAGCAAAAACAAAAGGGGTCTTTCCTTTTTAAATTTACCAATAATTTAAACCTTCAATTTTTTCTTTAAAAAAATTCATAATTTTTTAATCGTTCTAATTTTTATAATTTGAATATCAATGTCATCTCAATTATCATTTCTTATTTATATTTAAATTTCATAGAGCTCATTGTCTAATGTAACTTTAACACTAGTGGTGGTGGTGGTGTTCGGTAAGTGAATAAGAAAGATAATATATTAAATTATTAATTAATATGTATGTATATCGTGTGTCAAGTGAGTGGATGAGAAAATGATATATAGATGGATATGTACAAGTGTGTAAAAGAGAAAGTTGCAAAGAAATCAAAATAAATAATTAAAATCTGTATTCTTATTTGTTAAATTTAAATAAAGTATAAAATTGTCTTTATAAAAAAAGTGAACAATGAAAATTGACAAAAATAGCATGTAAGGACCATTTGTGCTTATTTTTAAAAGGTTGGGACCTACATGTTTGAAAAAAAAAGATTAGAGATAAAATTGTTACGTTTTACAAAAATTGGAGATCTTTTGTGAAATTTACCCTAACGAATTAGCAACAAATATATAATATAATCAATATTCCTCGAGAATGGTTAGAAATGGAAAAATGCTCTTCCCAGAATCAAAATTAACGGAAACTACCTCAAAATTAGATGGCGGCGAGCGGACGCTCTTCCGATCCTTATAACGGCGGTTTGAGGCTTACAAATCAGCAAACGGAGTGTGTATTTCTAGGGTGGCGCCGAGAAATGGAGAGCTTGTGAATTATGAGTCTCAAAGGTCGAGCTATAAATAGCAAACTGATGGGGGTTTTCCAAGTTTCCAAAATTCAACAGTCAGTCAGCATTTGAATTTTTAATATAAACTACTACTATGAAGCGGTTTAAGATGGATGGAGATGATTTTTATATTGCTGAATTTTATAGAATGAAGACGCATAAAAAATTATTTATTCCTTTTTACGAAGAAAACATTTTTTATAGTCGTTCACTAGTACATATATCGGTTCAACAATAAAACCAACCGTAAAGATGAACAAGGATAGCATAAGAATAATTATGAAAACAATCGGAAGTAATTAAGACGAAGGTAAAAATTGAAGTACGATGAAAAATATGGTTAGAAGGAATAGTGAAGGGTTAATTTCACATATGTATTTTTTCCCCTCCAATATCATAGGTTTCGACTTTTCATAAATTCACTCACAAGGTTTCTTATAATATTTTTGCCTTTACTTTTTAGATAAATACAAAAAATTCATAAAATAGTAAAAAAAATAAAAAATAAAAAGTAAAATAAATTTTTCCCCTACCTAACTAGCTACCAATTCTACTCATATTCTTAACTTGATTCAAAACGACAAATGTATGCACTATTTTTCTTTTTTGAGAAGACCTTCCTAATTTTTTATAGTAGTGGGAGGAGCAAACAGCCAAATGTGGGGCCTCATTTTTTGCTATCGAAAATTACTGTCATAATTTTTCATTTATGGTTGAGTTAGAGTTGGGTTGGGTAAATAGGTAGGTAGGATGAAAAGAATTATTCTCCTTTTTCCTTTTTTATTATTGTTTATTTTTTTAGTTCTTTTTTACTTTTATTTAGAAAGTAAGGAATATTAAAGAAAAAAAGTAAAGGGTATAATTGTCAATTTTATAGAAATAGTGCTTTTATGTGTAGATTTATGAAAGGTTGAGGACCTATGACATTGAAAAAAGATTAGAGACTCAATTAATACAATAAGCAAAGGTTAAGGATCATATGTGAAATTTGCCCAATAATTTAGGAATACATATTAACATTTTCTTTTAAGAAATGTATCAACCAGCTCGGCGGCACCAATAGAGAAGTTTGTTCGTCCAATTTATTAATTCATTCAAAACATGAGTACGAGCTTTGAATAGTTAATTCAAAACGTTTCTTTTTTTATTTTTTAATTGAATCCAATTCAACACGTGTTTTGATTATTCAACTTTTACGTCCACAAAAATTGTTCGGCCAATTTATTAAATCATTCAAAACATGACTATAAGCTTGAATAGTTAATTCAACACGTTTTTTTCCCCATTGATGCCAATTCAACACGTGTTTTGATTATTCAACTTTTGCGTCCATAAAAATTAATTTTTGACACCGATATGGGTATCGTTACAATATATATATATATATATATATATGACATAATTGCATATATACACGATTGTATGTACGCAGTCCCTTTTTCAAAACTTCCATGAGAGTTTAATTAACTCACACTGTTAGGAGCCTAAATTTTATTTTAGAAAATCTATTTTAATTATTACTAGAATTATCACATTTGCGTTGCAAGAAAATAACATCAATAAAAAATTTCAATGACAACATGTACAAATTGAAGTAGTCAGTGTCAATCAACCATATCTTAAAAATAAGAGTAAAAAATGTTCGATAGTTGACCCTCTAAACCATGTATTTTCAACCATGCTATATAAATTGACAATAAACGGAAAAGTACCTTTTGCAAAAAAAAAAAAAGGAAGAAAAAGAAAGAAAAAAATGTCATACTTGAAATAGTGACTCAAATGGATTTTGTTTAACTTGATTTCTATGAAGTCAGATCTGGCTCTATGTATGAAGCCCAACTGCCAATAGAAATATTTTCTATTGGCAGTCAGACTTCATACAAAGAGCCTGATCCGACTCTATAAAAAATACTTTGTTTAATAATGATATATAACAATCAAAAGAAATTGTTTACCCTTTCCCAAAAAACTTTTTTCCCAAAAAAAAATTTTTTTTTGTTTATTTTGGAACTCAAAACATAGACAATTCCTAACAACCTCCACAAACTTTTTTTTTTTTTAAAATAAATCCACGATGCTCGCAGAAGACACAGAATTATCTAAACATACAGAAAAGGAAGACATATATCTATATCTTTAATCTGAACTTGAAATAGATGGGAATCATGCAAAATTTATATGAATAGCAACATGAACAATCAATTAATAATTGAGTATTTGTACTTGTTTATTTCCCAAGTCTTGATATCTTGTCAATAAGTGAATTCAGACATAAAATGATTTATAAATTCCTTTATTTGGCATGCCATAGAAAACAATATCTTTCCAATATTTAAAGCCAACTTTTCAAATTTGCAACAATGGTAGAATATCTTTACAACACATAAACCCATTTTTTTTTAAATTTGCAACAATGTAAGAATATGAAAGGATTAAGAAAAGGTCTAAAAATTATTCTTCAATGGCAGATCATCCATTTGTTCCAATCCACCAGCTAGTCATGGTGGTAACAAATACGATAGATATAATGTTCATTTTATATATGGAGGACATAATATGTAATAGGAAAGATTTAGTTTTCTCTTTCAAAAGGTCAACATTGGACAACCATATATAGGAGAGAAGTATTTTTCTTTTTCAAAATACAAAATTTGACATGATTTTCATACCATGTTCATTTTTCACTATATAATAATATAAATGATCTACTCATCCTAATGAAGATTCCAAATGATAGTAAAACTTGAAATCACTTAAGCTTTAAATTCGCAAATTGACTTTATCCTTTCATATATTCTGACATTGATGAAAAGAGAGATTGGAAGCAGATTGCAATCAAGAAGATTCGGAAGTAGAGAGAAAGAGAGAGTATATTAAGTTGTGAAAAGAAAAACTTCACCAGAAGAATAAAAAAAAAAATTAGGATTTAAGAATTGAATTGAATCATATCAGGATTTAAAGATTTAATCAAAAGTTTCAGGATTGAAGAATCAAAGACAAAAAGGGAGGAAAATATGCCAGAAATTCGCTTAACTTTAGTAGAAATAATAAGATATATCAATGGAGAAAATAGAAAATGATTTTTTTCAAAGCCCTTATTATATGACATCACCTGTGACATTACCAATTATCTTCACCAATTATCTTACAACGCATATAATTGGAAGGAAAAAGTTTACCAGACACCTTATCCTTATTATATATATATATATATAGATTTCTTTTGCAATTTTACGATTTAATTTGTTGTAATTATAGTTGAAATTAGTTAAAATCCTTGGCTCATCTCCAATAATGTTGTGGATTGTTATAGATGTGGCCGTCAAATAGCAAGACGTGCAATGCAGTTGAATAAATGAAAAGTTAAAATAGCTCTCTAATTCCCTCAAAAAAAAAAAAAAAAAAGAAGAAGCTCTCTAGTGGTTCCCACCACATTTTTTCTTTCTTAAAATTAGGGAAAAAAAATACAGTCGGTTGTTGACAAGAGAGGATAGAGAATTGGAGGTTGTTGACAAGAGAGGATAGAGACATGACGGTTGGTGAGGCGAGGAGACAAATTAAATTTGTTGAGTTAAATATTAGTACCTCTAATTTTAGTATCGACTCATCCTTTGGATTTTTTTGGTCTATCAATAAGCATAAAATTTCTATAAGAATTAAATCTGAAAGCTGCTAGTGGATAATTATTATTATTTTAATTAAGTAAGTTAATTATGCAAATAAATTTATGCAATTTTTCTTATAGGGTTTTCTGCTTGCCAAATTGGAAATGAGAGACGTGAAAATGACCCTGAACACAGAGAATGGAAATAATGTCAGAATTAAATTGATGAAATTGCACACTGAGAATTTGTTTTTGAATATTTTCTTCGTAATTCTATTTCGTTGACATATATAATAATGCACATTAAACAGGGATATATAAAAATCTAATATTTCAACTATATTTTTGAAAAATGAGTGGTGCTGTATATTTTGAGATAGATAAAAAAGGAATATGGAAGTAGTTATGTGTGGATGGTACATTTTGAAGGTAATATTTTTTCCGGTACTATATATATGTATGTATTAGGGCGGCCCTAAGAATTTGGGTTCCCTGTTCGGCAATATAAAATGGTGCACTATTCTTGATTCTTCTTCAACACCAATCTTTTCATTCTGAAGTGTTTGTTCTAGATTCTTAGTTTCTTTAACGACATATTTATTACACAAGAGCACCTTTTGAGATTCTATTATCTTTTCAATTTTTCTCATTTTCTTTATTTTGTCAGATTCAGATGCTTGTTTTTTAGGATGCATTTTCAATTTTATGATTTTTTTGAAGAAATTCTTTTATAATTTTAAGAATTATAACTGAAAATACTAAAGTAACTAAATAAAATAAATGGAAGAAAAGAAAAAAAATAGAAGTATAGAAATAGAACACCAATCAAATGAAGATACTGATGGAACTAGACAACCAAAGAGTGTTTCTCTTAATGGATTTAAATTTTGTTCATTTCTCTTTTAAATATGAAAACAATATGGTGTTTGACAAACAACTAATTAAAGTGGGGTTTTTTTTTTCTTTCAACAACAACAACCAAAAAAAAAAAAAAATAGAATCTAATTTTTAACCCTATAACGTTGTACATGCCTATAAAAAGTGGTGCCCCAATAATGATTAAAATTTTAATTTTTTTTAGAAAATATATTAACGTTACGCCTATAATAAAAAAATTTTTTGGTGCTCCTATAATTTTGAGGCCCTATGCAATCGCACAACTCGCACGCCTTCGGGACCGCCTATGAATTATGTATGTATATTTGACAAACTATAAAAGAATCCAAAGACTGAGTAGTTATTTTTTTGGAAGGACCAAAGAGTGTACTAGAAAATGTACCATCCACACATAACTAACCACTCACTCTTTGAATTCTTACATGGTTCATCAAATATATATATATAGATAGTACTAAACAATAATACCAAACTACTCACACTTTACATTCTTATGGTTTGTCAAATACTATTCGTGTGTGTATATATATATATATATATATAGAGCTAAATAAAATATTACCTAGAAAATGTACCTTCCAAACATAACTACTCACACTTTACATTCTTATGGTTTTTCAAATATTATTCACACACACACACACACACACACACACATATATATATAAGCATAAATTTGGTGAGAGTTGAATTTGACGGATGCCAATGGACAATTGTCATTTTAATTAAATTAGTATCTTTACATTTCTCAATATATATTAAACTATTGCAAATAACATTAAAATAAAATTGTTCCATTAAAAAAAAGAAAAGAAAATATTAAAATAAAAAGAAGAGAATTGAATGTGACGCTCTGCAGGTGGTCCAACATATCATTGAAGAAGTTCAAGATGATCCTATCACCCCTTTAATATGGTTAGAGAGATCTGTGAGCGAATTGCTAGCAGCAAATGCGGTTCGTGCTGTCATATTTTGAGAGATCAAAATATGATAGCTCATTATTTAGCCGCTTATGTTTGTTCTTTATCTTTGTCTATATATTGGTTGGATAGTGTCCCCTATCTTATTACTGATTGTATCCACCGCGGGACTACTTGAATGATATATATTTCCCTCCAAAAAAAAAAGAAAAAAAGGAATATGTACAAGGAATCTGACAAGTCCTATATGTGAAGATGAATCAAAAAATTTTGTTGTCGACGGAGCCAAAAAAAATTTTATTTGACAGGAAATTACGAAAAAAAAGTGAATCAATAATCACAAATAAAGTGAATCAATAATCACAAATTCACAATCACAAGAACACGCATATTCTATATATCACGGATTTCTAAAATCATGATACAAAAATTATTTTTTATTCAAACGAAAAGTTGTTAGTTAAAGTATATTTTTGTAGGAGTGATAGTCCTATTCTGGAGCTATACATATGACACTGTATAGCACCATATGACCCATGTAGATAGTGCCATATGTATGACGCTAGATCAATTTTAGTGAAAAACAAGCATAAAATCACGAAGTATCGTGAATTCTGTATAATTTTCTGTTATTTGTATATAGTTTTATCCTCACTTATAATAGCTTTATACATGTAGGTCCTTATATGCAGATAGGATAGATTGGTGGTTTGCATTACAACTCTAACCGAGATGCATTATTCTTTCCCTTGTATATCAACCACTTGTAATTAAGTTGTAATTCAGTTTTGATCAATGAATGAGAATCAGATTCTCTTTTACTCTAGAAATTGAGCCAAGTTGCATAATAAATGTTTCTTTTAATTTTTTATATTTATACATTGCAGGTTGATAATTGTTGCTTTAATCTTTTGCATTAATCATTTATAATGTGTTTTCTTGACTTTATTTTTTGCTTTTGATTTTATGAAGGTAATTTACCATATAAATTTGTTCTTACGAGATTCGGGGTACACCAGAAACTTGAATAAAGGTATGGTGATTTCTTGAATTCATTTTATCTTCTGACTTTTTTTTAATATTGCCATTTCATTATTATTTTTTTAAATACCCCGGTTTTTCTATATTGGGGTTTGTACCAGAACACTCGTTCAATATTACCGCATAATAGTTAATAATGTCAATGAAGAAATTCTCACCGAGTATAATTATATATATTATATTGGTTAAGTCGTACATTGGTTAAAAACATTTATTTTTTCAACAACATGTCAATAACGAACAAACAAGCATTTTATATTACATCATGAATCTTGCTTGGCACAACAACAGAATTGACATATTGATTTGTGTTAGAGATAACTGTCAATTATGACGACTGGAGGATTTACATTTGTCATTCATGTTGAGAAGGATTTGACATAAAAAATTATTTAGAACCTACAAAATCAATTACGTACAATGGATTTCACACAAATAATAAATAGTACGTTATTTGGCTCATATATGACATAGTTTCTTCTTGTGTTTCATAAATTTTATAATGTTTTCTAAGTAGCATATTGTTAATAAACTTTCCGTGCAACGAACGGGTGAAAATCTAATAAAAAGTTATATATTTTCTTTAGAAGTCAATAAATTATTAATTTATCGAAAAATATTAAATTCTTGCGTTGTACTATTTGAACAAAAAATTATACAAAAAGAATTATATAAAAAGAACAATTAGAAGGTTAATTTTTCAATACAAATTATATATATATATATATATCATATCAATGACAATGCATGAGTCACATCTCCTCTTGTTTACTCATGTTGTCATCTATTTTTGGTAAAATAATTTAATCCTAAACTCTTTTAGTAAATAATTTTGTCTAGTCTTAACATCATCCATATTAATTTCAAAGGTTATACCTTATGGACCATATATTATCAGCACGAAATTTTGGTCCAACACATTTTGTAGGGAGAAATTCAGTTACAATTGGGCTACCTAGGACCAACAGTGAGCTTATTCTTATTTCAAAATATTTAACAATTGCAAAGATCAACTTCTGTTCAAACTCACTTTTACTAAGATAATTGGTGCAACTATGTGCGCAAACACATTGTTATTATGGAAAACCATTCACAGAGACTCCGCCATCTACACAGATAACTTGTCCATTAATATAAGAAGATGCAGCGAAACATAGGAATGCCACCAAGGAAGAAACTTCACCAGGCTTTCCAGGGCGGCCTAGGGGGGTTCGACCAATTAGCCCTTCCATAAGCTGCTTGAGATCAGGACTTTGGCTGCAAGAAATACAAACTTTCAGAATATATATAGAATTCAAGGATCGATGATTAAAAAAAAAAAATGATGAAATGCATACATAATTAATATCCATTTCCAAGTACAAACAGGAAAAAGTTTTGGT
This sequence comes from Nyctanthes arbor-tristis, assembly GCA_963692815.1. NCBI lineage: Eukaryota > Viridiplantae > Streptophyta > Magnoliopsida > Lamiales > Oleaceae > Nyctanthes > Nyctanthes arbor-tristis. The sequence goes on from CAVNYN010286744.1 coordinate 32,375, forward strand.
ACTTCAGGAGTACTGAACTCGGTACTCCTGACCAATCAAAGATCCGCAAGTGGATTCAAGGGCCCCAATTTGTTATTTAATTTTGGCCCTGAATCTCATATGTGAGTTCTTGATTAGTCAAGAGTGCCTCGTGCTCAGTACTACTGGAGTACCAAAATCTTTTCCGTAGAAACAAGTGTAAAGAGTTTTACGGATATTTCTTCAATCAAGGATGTTTGAACGATCCAAGGTGCAACTGCCGCAAGCTAAGTTCTTTGTTACCTGATTAATTGCTCCTATATGAAAAATGAAATAATTAATCACTAATCAAGAAATTTGTCATTTGTGAAATTTTTATATGCAGTTCCATTTTTACTAGTATCTACACTGACTTATTTACCTTTAGATGCTGCATATAGAGCAGTGGAAGGGAGCGCCATATATGATATATAAGCCCACCCACGGAAGAGATAAATACAATGCTTCCACTTCCCGATGCCTTGAGAAATGGCTGTGCAATTTGGCACATATGGTAAGAAGCCTCAAGATTGGTACTCATTATTATCGAATAATCTTCGGCTGTGAATTCTGTGGCTCCCTTGAGCCTAGATTTGCCCACATTGTTTACCTTCAAAATCGATGTATTCATTTCAGAGCCTTTTATGATTTAACAAAGTAAATTGCACTTCACTTCATATAATTAATCTGTGTCTTAGTGTCTATATATAGTAGGTTTAATTGCATTTTAAGAGGAGAAACTAATTACCAGGATATTGATCTTCCCATTGAAATTACTGCCGACAGTCAGTATCAGCTTATTGCGCTCAGCTCGTACTGACAAATCACATTATATTGACCCTGCTACTTGAAACCCCATACTCTTCCATTCTTGTAAACATTCATCCAAGATCTTTTGATTACGCGAGCATGTGTACACAGCAGCTCCAAAGCGTGCTAACTCTTCTATGATGGCATGACTAGAACAAGTTCACACATGAAATAAACAAGAAAATCGAGCCAAATATTTTGTGTGGTCGTCATTATTGTTGTAATTGGTAGAACAAGGAGTATAATCAAATGAGATACATACCCGATACCTCGCACCCCGGTAACAAGGGCAGACTTACCCTTCAGAGACCATCTTTGATCGCCACAAGATCGGAAGAGCACACGTCTCCTATTTGCTCCATTTCGAACTATTTTCACTCCAGGCACCTAATCATCACAAGCAATTATATAATTTGATGTTTCTGCACTCAGTTTCTGACTTAAGGAGTTCTCCAAACCCTACTTTATAACAATGAAGATCCACACCATCTTTTGGGTCCAAAACTAGTAGGTAAATTGAAATGTTGAATTTGAACACTACTACAAAGAAGGTGTGCCGCTGTTCGTTTGGAATGTGGATTTGCAGTTTTCAATCTTTTCGAATTCTTGTTTTGCTCTCATGTCCCTTGCTAGATAATATGTTAAACGTAGGGCTGAAGAAAATAAAAGTGAACAAAATAAAAAGAACCAATCAAACTACCAAAACCAAACGGTATCCTCTGCTTTTTTTCTAAAATTTCAAATAGTCATGGTTTGACTATAATTTTTGGTTCCAAAATCTACAACCAAGTTAAATCATTTAATAAATTTATTATTAAACTCAGTTTTAGAATTAAATTCCCAAAATTATTGGTATCTTTTTTGCCCCCGCTCCCCATGCTTCTCTCTCATATATGTAACTCAAACCCTATAGTTCAATCTGTGCCCAAAGCAAACTTGTATCTCTTTACCACGAGACTGTGACCCTTAAATCATGCTTATTGTTTTAATCATTTATTGTTAGTTTGATTCTAACATTAGAAAAACAATGTTGTACCCCTTACACAAACACCAAAGATAATTGATTTGTGGTTCGGTTTGGTTCTCTTATAAGGAAATAACATTTCATTTTATATAATAATAATAATAATAATAATAATTGGTGTAGTGTGTTTGAGACGATTAAAAATAAATTAATATTTATAGTTCGAATTGTGCTATAATAGTTAAATGTTCATCTTTTCGGGTAGGAGACCTGGTTCAATTCATATCCCTCGCTTAAGTTAACCCCTCTCCAATCTCCCGCTTGAATGAATATAATAATATTTCAAAAATTTTCACAAATAAAATTACAAGATGTAACTACAATTTGTCAATTTCAGTACACGAATTTCTTTTTCATGCAACCAAAATTAAACCATTTAAAAACACATTATTTAACTCACAACATATGTACGATTCAACAGATAATGATGCAGAATATGACCATATACAGTATACACATATAGCGGGTTTCCGTGTTCAAACGTTGTAGAAATGGAAAATTGCTATCTGTTCCAAAGGTCAAAATTAATGAAACATACCTCCAAAATTCTAATAGATGGCAGCGAGCAGCCACTGTTCCGACCCTTAGGGCTGTCTCCAATGTACCGATCAGTGAACGGAGAGTGTATTTCTGTGTTGAACGGAAGATTGTGTATCGCTGCCGGAGAAATCTAGAGCTTGTGAAATGTGAAGTTGAGTGTGGAAGGTCGAGAGATGTACAAATTACAATGGACTCGGTCGTGACGGGTGGCAGTTTTTCAAGTTCCGAAAATTGCATAGCTAGTCCCCAACATATGAATTGTAATTATAAACTAGTATATATACCAAGGTAATAAATTGTAGTACAGTGGTTAAATGTTCACGTTTCAAGTAAAAAGTCTTGAGTTCAAACTACACACACCCCGAATTTTGATCTAAAGACACTTGATGTCACCATTATAGAGATATATCAGATATACCGGTGCATGCGGCGCATTTCCCTCCATTAGTTTATATGACCCCACATGTGGGTCTATAAAATTAATGGAGCTAGGGGATTGTATCACGGTGTCTCTATTCGGATCAAAATTGCACATGATATTCCCCTAATTTCCCTTCCATCCTCTATACCCCTTGTGTCGAGAAAAACAAAAAGTAAGTGTGATTTGAGCGATTTTTTTGCCTATAATTTCAAATCAAATTATTTTGCTTGAACAGTTTGAAATTTCTCCAAACTAAACCTCTTTTTGTGATTTGGTCTATTTTAAATCACAGTTTATTATATATCAAGATAATGACATGTAGAGAGTAAGTTAAACTACGAGATAATACTGACTGCAGTATCAAAAATTAGGGACAAATAATTGATGAATATGTGTTAAAATACATTGTGTTCTGGCACATATATGAGTCTAAGCCAAGTACAAGCAAAAAATTGTTCCTAAGTTTGAACAGTATACACACTATCCTACGTATATATAAAAGAGGTTTAAATGGCCCTATGGTTAACCAATTTTTTACTTTTCTAATTTTGCCCTCCCTGCATCTAGCTACTCCTTGAAATTAGTGGAAAATATGATTCATTTTTAACACAAACCCATTTGTAAATTAACTTTTTATTTTTTTTCTCCTCCTTTCCATAAAATCGGACTATCTTTAAATTGAAAAATATATAATACGGCTATCGAGTTAAAGATTTCAATGTGAAGTTTATAGCGTTATCCATAAAAATACGCCAAACGTTAAAGATAAAGTACATGCTTAAACATTTACACGGCCAAATATTAAATATACATGCAACGCACATTGAGTCCTCTAGGATTTTCAGAATTGTCTTCTCTTACAACCATTCCTAATATTGGACAAGATGGACAAAAACGTAACAATATTGTTACACCTTTCATCAATGCCACAGCTTTCCATCAAAGCATGGATGTCTGGACATTACTAAAAACAGAAAAGAATTACAACATAACTTTTTGCAAATTGCAACAGAGAAAGAATAATAAAACAAGGCAGAAGGGAAGCGACACAGAAAATTAAGGTTAAGAACACGATAAAAAATATGAGAATTTTAAGAAGAAATCAATATCACTCATTCAGTCATTTGGCTTCTAAAATGTTTATGTTGTAAGCAGGAAGAAACTACTGTATCTCATTTGTTTATCAATGTTCTTATAAGCTTCCTAGTTTGTTGGTTAATAACTGGAGTGCTGAACTCTCTTCTAATTAAGTATCGTCTATCTTTCATTCTTTTGGTTCGTCAAAGCTGCTGAGGGGCTTATTAGCTGAGGGGCTTATTAGGTTAATTCATATTACTTATGAGGCTCAAAATAAGACTGCTTCATTATATTAGTTTGTGACATGAGTAATATATGGAGGCATACGTCCCTTCATTTTGTAATAAGTATTTTTTAAATGAAATAAAACGGTAGGGGGTATCTGATTCCAACCCCCCCCCCCCGGTGGTGGAGGGCTAAAAAACTACACCGAGGCTCTCATGGTATTTTCTAAAAAATAAAAAAAAAATGAAAAAACAATTCAATATCAGTCATTCTATTCATTTGGAGTATCCAGCAGGTATGATTTCAAAAGTCCTGTCATGTAGTCCAGTTACTATTAATGTTATCATCCTTCATGAAAATAGGAATATTATTTATCGAACCCATTCGCATGTCAGTAAAAATGATGGACAATTTATTATGTATCAAACCATTGGTATTTCGTTGGTTCATAAGGGTAAGCACCAAATTAATCAAAGATACCAAGAACAAAGATATGTTGCTAAGAATAATTTTGATGAATATATTCGACTACACGAAAGTATAACAGGAAATAGAGACAAAAACAATTTTTATTTGCTTGTTCCTGAAAATATTTTATAGTTTAGGCGTCGTAGAAAATTGTTCTTTTGGGGTACATACCAATATCAAGTACGGGTAAAAAAAAAATAGAGGTCGAAAGAAATAACTCACGCGGTCCAGAACAAAAAAAAAATAGGAGTTTGGAGCATTAAATATCTTGTATCCATAGAACATTTGGCGTGACATAGATAATGAATAAATAGGCGTTAATATCATTCCAATTGCCATTACAAAAGTAAGTACTCCAGAACTAAATATTAGTCTTAACAAAAGAAGTTATAATACTAAAAGATTAGCAAATGGCAAATATTAAAAAGAAGAAATGCTCAATTAATCTGTAAATTACCCCTTTTTATAAAATTTATTATTGAAAGAATATACATAAATATCTTTTTTATCTATCATTAATATTCCCAGAATAAATAAAAAATTATTTTTTGAATCAAGAAATAAAATTCTAGTCCAGTTACTGTTAATGTTATCATCCTGGATAAAGTGTTGAAAAGCTACTGAACTATTAAAATAGCTAGAAAGTTACCCATCGTAACATAATAATAACTAAGTGCAGGAAATAATTTGAAGAAAACATTGTCATCCAATTCAACCACATTATTACCCATCATAACTAAGTGCATGTGTATATATAATTTGAAAACAGTCTAACAGAAAAGGAAGGATACATTTAGATATTTTAGATTCTATACACTCACTTTTTAGGTAGATATCAATCGGAATAGAAACCCTGGTTGTGGCACATTAGTAAATAAATAAAATTAAAAGAAAATATAAATTAAAAGCAGTATGGTTTGGTGTAAATGGTTTTAAACGCGTTGTGCTATTTGAATAAAAGTACATACAAAAAATTTAAAAAAACTGACATATGACACGATCTTATTTTTTAACACATCACATCACTTTTATATCAATATTAATCACACATGTCAACTTTGTCACTCTTTTTGCCTACTTTCTTGTCCAATTAGAATTATTGTTTTAAAATTTGAAACCTGAACGAAACCATATTGGAAAGGTTTGGTTAAGTTTGACTTGAAAATGTTCGCCCTACCAAGTGGAGCCAAACCAAAAGGTTTGGTTTGTTTTGTGGTTTGCATTTTTTCCCCTTGTGTGCAGCCTTGCACTAGGACTTGGTGGGTATGGCTATCGTTAGTTCTTACCGTAAGGTGTTGGGTTTAAGTTCCCCAACGATCGTAGTATTCGTGTTTTCAGTTGTAATTATTGAATTTGAAACCCTGAACAGAAATCAAAGGAATGTGAGAATGACAACAAGCCCTCAGTTCTGATTGCAAGCGGCAACTTGCAAAGATAGAGTTGAATGTAAAGAGGAATAATGTTTAGGAGAAAGACTGATTTTCAAGAGGAGTCAAGAGTGATTGAAAAAGGTGAAAATTGAAGAAGAGCGATCAACTACCCCGGGGCCGGGCAAAGGGAATAGAAAACAGTACGTGTGTGTGTTTTTTTTTTATTTTAAATAATAGTGGTAGGGGAAAAATTCCTGCTATTATAGATGATATTAAGCTTAAAAAGATTTTCATTTAGTAATAATTGCCATCAATATCCACTCGTCTATTTTTTTCACTCATTTGAATACACGCGTCAACGAATTAAAGATAAGAAAGAAAAATATGCACTTAGCACTCCACTCACGAGTACCAAAAAGTTAATGGAATCATAAGAACAGAAAAGTCAATGTCCACCCAACTTTTATCAAACGGAATTGGGCCGGGGAAATGTGTTTAAAAACCTGTCAAATGTCTTTGTTAGGTTGTGCTATTTAATAAATTTGATGTTATGATGATTTGTCAGATTATAATTAAATTTATAGGAGATAGTATATGAATGAATTGGTTAAAATAATAAAGTATCAAACGTGTCACCTCAAATCGTGTCAGAAACTTAGACCAAGTGTTGTTTAAGTGGCTTTTTCAGAGTAACGTATTTAAATTTAAATTCTTTGTAAGTTTCTTTATCCAAGCAAAATTCAAATTCCAAATTTAGGCTGAAATAGTCTTTTTTTTTATTTGAGAAAGTACAGTTATAAATTTGTATTATAATAGTACAAATGCGCATAGATATGTCATGTTGAAATACAACACTAAGAAAATTGACAATACAAATCTCTATATAGAAAGAACACATACTATGAATAAATGTAGAAACGTACCCTATACGGGGGGAATCAAACCTGAGTGGTTATATTGACACCAAATAGAAATGTTCAAATTTAGGTCGATTATTACTAAATTTACAAGATGAGTGGTTCCAATAACCCTTCCTGCAGGGTATGGGTGCCTCGTTTATTTGCAATTAGGTCGAGTATCCCAATACTTGACTCTTAAAATTTTTAAGTTCTGATTTTGTTTTGATTTTCTTAGAACTTTAATTAATTTTAGTGTGCAATTTATTTAACCTCCAACCCCTCCCGTATGGCCCTACCTTGAGCAAAAAAGTCAACCTTGAACCTACCTCTATTATCCAACTATATAATCAAGCATGGCCCTTTTTTAAGTGTCACAAATCATACTATCATATCATAATCATGTTTCAATTTTCAAAGTTCATTTGATAGTTAAGTGGAAGCGGAATTTTGTTGGTTATTTACTTTCTCAGTTTCTTGTATGTCTCAAAAACAGTAATTAGTTGGAAATTTTTCTAGTTTCGGCTTATCACATCTACACGACTACACTAAAATATTTAGTCGAGTCAATTTCTTATCTTTATCCTCATGATCAGGGATGGATTTAAGAATTTTAGTGACATAGCTATAAAGGTAAAAAGAAAAAGAACAGCTAAATACACCAGGATACAAAAAACCATAACTGGAGACTTTTTTTATGTTATTGCAAATTTAATTAATTTCAGTCATATATTTTGTAAGAGATTTATTGTTATTATTATTATTATTATTTAAGAGATTGTTTATTTTATTTTATTTTTTCCAACAAAAATCTTTTTGATCCAATTGAGGAAACCTCTGAGAGGGACATTAGTATAAATTTGAACTCAGGACCTTGTCCTAATAAAAATATTCTTTATCACTTAAACTATCACCTTCATCTATTATTATTCTTACTAACTTTTTTTAGTGCATGATTTATTCTTAAAAAATTAGAGGGTGTCAAGAAAAAAAAAGAAAAAAAAGAAGAAAGGGCAAGGGCATGTGGATCCAAATCACCATTTTGGTCCGGTCAAATTACGTGGGCCACAATCATTAATTAGAAATGGACTCTATATTTTTGCCGCTGGGCCTGAATCCCATTAATGTCCTGCTTACAAGTGACATCCAAGTTTGGTTCCAAACATCGAAGAATTGTCTAAATGGATTATTACTAGTTTCATCACTAATTGCACACGTTAAATATACGTTATTAATATGTGAATTCCTGCACAATCGTCCAATTCAAGAGGGCAAATCCGTACAACCAGTAATAAAATTAGTGATACCTATGAATCTTCTTAAGATTGAATAGCTCTACCTGATTCCAATTCTAAAGGTAGAGGGCAATCGTAAATGGACTGTGCAAGGAAAGCCATATAATGCAAATCTAGAGGGCATGGTACTCAACCCAATCTAGGATAAAGATAGTCAACGTGTCTAAGTTGATCGAGGACATCTAGGATCCTGTAGACAACTTACAAGCAATACACGGTAACCATATTGAACAAGAACCGATAGCTATTTGTCGTTCTACTATTGACCAACATATACTCAACACCTCAAGGGCCTATAATATGAATGATTTAGAGCCCACAGTTTGCCGCGGCCTAGAAATAAGAAAAGTGAGATGGGTGCTGAACATATGATAATAAGTGTCATTTTTATTGGTCCATTTAACAATAGAGTCTACCGACAATGAGGACACTCGCATTAAGATGAAAATGAATTTCTAGATCACAATGAAACCACAACAAAGGTATAATGGAATCTTGATGGAGCATGAGAGGGCAGAGTGAAGGCGTTGGCTTTTCAACTTTTTGTACATTAGTATAAGCTTGGGTTGGGACAGCTAATTTTCATTTCATTGTAAACCGCAAAAAGCATCTCGAGACAGCGTGTGTAAAATAGAAGTCCATTTTGTCTGGCCTTTATTTAACATAAATGCTCTTCCGATCTCCATCCCTTTGCCTCCCGGCTTATCCTCTCTCTCCTTAACATTTTCAAGTGGGTCATACCGTTGAAAGCTGCCACTGTCGGCAATTTATCTATTCAACATGTCTGTCTCTGCACAATAAGACACCACGGTACTCGTCGCTATTTTTATCGTTTTCTTAAAAGTCGAGTATCGTTAAAACTCAGTGCTTCAGATAGACAACCCTTCTAATTAAATAGACTGTCTTTTATTTGTGAATACTAAGAAGAAACTGGATATTCGTGATCCCTTAAAATTGGTTTTACAATATCCAACCCTGATTCTTGTTCCATGATCAACATGTGTCGGAAGAATTTTCGCTACTTTTTGCTGCTTGTCCCATTTAATGGGAATTAAAAAAATCAAATGGTGGGCTTACTTTATTGTAGTTTAATCATCATGGAGACTGGAGAGCATGTGTTATGGATTTGAGCAACTTGTAAAAAAATACATTAATGTAAATGCTCTGTGTTATAATGTCTACGGTGATATTCTATGGTGTCTTAAAGATATCATCTTATAGTGTCTGAAGGGGTATGTGGCGGCCCCCTATTAGGGTTGTTACGGGCTGAGCTCCCCAACACATCTAATAGAGGGCCGCCACATACCCCTTTGGACACCATAAGATGGTGTCTTTAGGACACCATAGACAAACTGATGTCTACGACGGAGAATTTTTACTTTGTCAATATGTTATTTAGATAATAATACTATTAAACATATATCAATCTATCTACTTATCCATCTCATTAAATTATACACACACACATATATATATGTGGATGTGTAATATTATTGTGTTATATTGTATACTATGCGTTAATGACAATGTAAATGCTTGATGTAACCTTTGACGTTCACTTGGCATCTTTTTGCGAGTATTGTTGGCTATTACGGCCGTCTCTATTAAATGTGACACCAAAAACAAGGATTATTAATGAAGTCCTACACGACGCTCTTCCGATCTCTCGCCAAAATTAGTCCAAAATCTTCATCTTTTTAATTTTTGTGAATGTGAATTACCCTCCTTTCATGTCACAAAGTAGTTTCACTACTCTTTCGTACCCACCCTTCGATGCTTACAAATTTGATCTAGAGGCATCAGACGTCTTCATTATAGAGACGCTTTGTGCATGTGGCACATTCCCTTTCACTAATTTTATAAACTGACATATAGGGCAATATAAATTAGTGGAGGAAAATACATCACATACACTAGGTGTCTACATAACGGACATGGAAAAAATTCAAGTACTCTACCTTAATAGGGTACTCCAGGCAAATGAGAAACCCACACGTGAGTTCTTGAGCCCCATTTTTGGGACTTTTGAACCCATGTGTGGGTTGTTGATTAGTTTGGAGTATCTTCCAGTACTAGATATTTTTTCTCATAACGAAGACACCCGATAAATCCGATCTAAACTCAATTGTTTGAATCTCATTTTCATTTTCACATTATAATTATAATTTTACGTGTTACTGATTTAACAACTACTCAATTACAACTGTAAATTTCAAGCTCTCATTTTTCATCACCCATTTCACCTCATTATTAATTATGATTCACTATCAGATCGGAATGAGAATCAAACAGCCATGAATGTACTCCTCCTTCCACTGTGATAGACATTTTCTAGTTTCATCTATCCCAAAGTATAGACCCTTTCCTTATTGAGAGTACAATTTATTTTTTATTTGACTAAAAGACCCCTGTTTAACGCCACTTTTTATATAGACCTCGTAGACACAATGTGTGCATTGCTGGGCCAAAATAATAATAATAATAATAAAATAAAATTCCAAATCCAAAAGAACAATAGATGCCTAGTTCCAATGATAATATGTGCCAATGGCATTTAGTGCAATAGTAAAATATGATGAATGTAGACAAATTTTACAATAAGAAAAGTAGTTGCTTTCTTAGTATGAAATTTACTATAGAGATATATAAGGCTCTACTAAGGAGATATATCGCTTACGCGATGAAAATCTAGCAAAAGCCGCCCTTCAATAAGGGGCCGTTTTTGTTAGATTTTCACCACGTAAGCGATAAAGCTCCTTATCAAGGTATAGATAAGGCTTCTTAGTCGGACAGATCTTAGTATACCCCTATTTATTTATTATGCATTGTAATTTTAAAAAATTACCATTAAAGGGAAAGGAAATAATGATTAAATAAAAAGGTGTACTATAAGAAACTCAAAAATTTTATTATACATTTATGGGTAGATTTTTTTGCCTCTATTCCGATGTGACGTACTATCATTTGATATTAAAAAAGAGCCTCTTGTTTTATAATAATGGTGATGTGCCAACAACAACAACATATGTGACAAGATAAGATGTCCCATGGTATATTACATAATTAAAAGTTTTTACTAAGAAATAACAATGCTAGAAGTACTAGATTTTTTGCATAGTACTCTTCTGACAACCATATTTTCCAGATGGAGAATACTTATAATGTTTCTAGGTATATGAATTTAGGAAAATGATCTAACGTAAGCCGCTACATTTTGGTGTTAGCACGGTTGGCCTGATCACTTCTAAAACAGGCTAATAAAAAATAAATAAAATGCTAACAGTATTGTTTGAATTTTTACATAAATTGAAGAATCCAACTACAACTTCCTGTCACGAAAACGACCTTTACTTCATTAATGACAAACGAATATCCTTTTCAGTGCCATAAATACATCGATGGTTTGTTTCTACACAATCCCTTCCCTGTGTCCCAAAAAGATATTTTCTTATTTCTTTCTTATTCGTCTCAAATTATATACCTCTTTGTTTATTTAACTTTTTTCCTATATGTATTATACACAGTAATCAATCAGACGTGTGCTCTTCCGATCTGTGAAATATTAAATAAACCAAAGTGAATATTAGAGTATCTCCAATACATAGTTATAGTCATGAAATAAATTGACAAATAGCAAAAAATGCTTATTTGACACATTAAATGTTTGACATTGTCACGGAGGATGTCATGAGATGACATTCTCCATGAAAATTTCAAGTTTTAATTTATCCAATCAGAAAATTTATCTCACTCCATTTTTTCAAAATACCTAATTATATCTTGTTAAATATACAATGTTAATATTGTTGTATTGAAGAATTTTTTAAATGTAATATCAATATTCTTTGACACATGTACACCTAAGACACATTCCACCTTGACTTTGCGTTGGAGATGTTCTTAGGAAATGTTTCGATTGCACATTTTCAACAACATTAATTAAGTTTTCTTAATCTATGTGAAAAATTGAAGGAAAATATTTTTGTGGGATGGAGGGAGTAGAATATTATCACAAGAGCCTAAAATTTCTGAAAATTACAAATATTAATAAAAAGATTTGGCACCACAGAATATGAAATTCCCCCTAGAAGCCACCAGCTGTGTATCCTCCATCAACATAAATGACTTGGCCTGTAATGTAAGAAGCCGCCGGAAGACAAAGAAATGCCACCAAAGAAGATATCTCTTCGGGTTCAGCTATTCGTCCCAGCGGAGTTCTCGCCATTAGAGGCACAAACATTTCCAAAAGAGCGGGTTCAATGTCCTCCTACACAAAAGTTCAGAAGAAAAAGAAGTTAAAATTCTGCTGATATAACTGATCATATAGAAAACATTAATTAATGAACGATCGAGAAGAATTAATATACTGGTTTCATGATCGTTGTCTTGACACCCCATGGAGCAACGGTATTGGTACGAATGTTATCCTTAGCCCATTCGCACGCGAGATTTTTGGTTAGTTGATTTATCGCACCTGAAAAAAAAAATCAAGAAATTAAAATCAACTAAGACAAGATTTCAATCTCAATCCTTAACAGAAAATTGTGACAAAAATATATACTTTTAACCTTTGGAAGCTGCATAAGCAGATAGTGCAGGCAACGCCATCCCACCAGCAACTGATGAAATAAACACAATACTCCCAAGCCCTGATTCTCTCAGTAATGGGTAGGCAAGTTGAGATATATGATAAGGTGACTCGATATTCGTCTCCATTATTCGCGAATAATCTTCTTGAGTATGGTCTTTCGCCCGCTTCATTAGACTTATCGCGGCATTATTTACCTACAAGATATATAAACAAGTTTAATATATTAATAGCTTACGTTTCATTAATTTTGACTAATTTTTCAAGATAACAAAGACAAAGCCACCAATTATTGGGTTTAATTCTGGATTTTTCTCAGATCGGAAGACTTTTCAAGGCAAGGTAGATAAATCCATTTTTTCTTAATTTTAATTATATACTTCTAACAAAGACAAAGCCAGTACCTATATTTTTTTTGACTTTTATTTATCTACCAGTCTATTCAAGCCCCATCTCTAATTTTATTTATCTTGATGATTATATAGAGCTGAATTAATTAATTAAATCCACAAAATTCCAGAGATTTTTCTTAATTTATTATGATGATTCTGTTGTCATAAACACAAGAAAACTTAAGCATCATATATAGACTCATAGTGTATGTCATCCTGATAATTATTAATACTGTTAAAAGGCATTAATCATATGATGAAACATTTTTTGTCTTATATATCATGCCCCGTGCTCTTCCGATCTCTCTTACAAGGTCTCCCCAACCTCCAACCACCATGAATAATGAGAAGAGAAACGCTATGTTTAAGCCCCGTCAATATAAACACATGTATTCAATGTGGCCCTTAAAGGGGCGGAAAGTTCAGGTTCATAGCAAGACTTGAACTCAAGACCTACAGACAGGAACAACTTTACCTGATATTAATCTTAATGTCATCAACAATTTCATATCCGGGGATAAAATGATATTAATATAAGTAAAAAAGAACAATTTTTACCGCTTAATTAAAATGTCATGATCATGCTATATACTTGAACAATATTAAGAGGAACAAGAGCTCTTCCGATCTAAATTCTTTGACTTACTAGGATGTTAAGCTTGCCATCAAAGATTGAAGAGACAGTTTCCATTAGTTCTTCCCTCTGCGTTCTTGATGACAAGTCGCAAACGGAACCGGTTACTTTAAACCCTTTCTCCTCCCATTCTTTAAGCCTTTGATTCAGCTCTGTCTGGTTTCTTGAACATGTATGAACTTTGGCACCAAATCCTGCTAGCTCCTCCACTATGGCATACCTGATACGAACCCGGCCGCCCACACAAGAACACCACATATTAGAATTCATTTTCGAAAAACAAATAAAGATAAATATTAGGAATTAATTAAATGAAATAAAGACGCGTAGGTACCCAATTCCTCTGGTTCCACCAGTAACAAGTGCAGTCATTCCCTGGAGAGTCCATTTCTGTTGTCTGGTAAAAGTGATCCCATCTTCTCTTGCCATTTTTTTTTTCAAGTTGGGTTGATCTTGAACAGGACAGGATAATTTTAGTGTCTTTTAGGACTGAGGAGAGTACCTGCAGGATTTGCTGATAAGTGTGTTGGTCAGGCAATGGTAGGGTTTTATAGGGCACAGTGTTCTCCTGTAGATGAAACACAGAGATAGTTATGCCGGCCGGTCGAGTAGTTAATTAGAAAATCAACGAAAAATTCATTTTACGGACATTTCAATATCATGACGAGTAGGGCTGAGCAAACTTCAACCAAACTGTCCATTTAAAACTGTTGGATTTAATATAGATTTGCATTTTTTTTTTTTGTCTTAAAACCGAATCAAACCTTTTGAGAATAGATTGGATTAGGTTCCAACACTTAAAAAACCACCAAACCTAACAACTAATAATTCACATAACTAATTAGATACATAAATGGTAACTTATCAAAGTTAAAATGAACGTTATAAAGCAACCAGTTATATAGCCCATTAAATAATTGCACTAAATTTTTTGCGTCCTAAACCCAATTTGGATAAGTGCAGCAGTTGTTGGATTTAAATATGTTTATATTTAAGTTTTTTTTTTAAAGGAAAAATTTAATTCTCATTAACCAATAAAGATGTCTCAAGCATATGAATTAGCCATGGGGGAGCATTATTCAGTACACAAGGATTACAAAATGACCGGAGTTTCGTGCTAAAGTGTGAGCCGCTTTATTGGCTTTGCGGTTTATGTACTCCACCTTAAATCCATTATTCCTTAGATTCTGTTTGATCCTCTTTATCAAAATATATTATAATCTCACCTACCACTGATTTGAATATTGATTTCACAATTACCCATTTATAACCACAAATTTCAAACTTCTATTTAATCTACACTACTTATTTCAACTCTTTATAATTTCTCTTTATAAATTAACCGTCATAAATTGAATCAAACAGTAAACCGAACTTAATGACGGGTTGGAATTGCAGAAAAAAGAAACCTAAAAGTCATGATGTGTCCCCATGTGCCTATTTCTCCTCCATTTTGTCAAATGACTTTTCGCAGAGTTCACTACACTTTCATATTAGACTAGTTCCCCACCCCCCACCCAACCCAAAACTCCCAAATATATTTTAGAATCTACGTACTTAAGACAAAAAAAAAATATGTGGAGTGTAAGTAATGGTAGTGAACAATGTCTAGTATGGATGGCAGCGAATTATGTGGAGTATATAACCTATGGTAGTGTAACCGAATGTGTACAAACATTTTAAAGCTCATAACTACAAAATGATAACGTTCTATTGCAAGCATTAAGTGAAAAAGAAAATTCTAAATCATATACAGTTTGTGTGTATATATATGTATGTGAAAGTCAAAAGTAGGATTCTAATGGACCAAGAAAGGTTGTCTTACTAAGGGCACCTCTAACCCATGCTAAAATAGCGTGGGTTGGGCCCAATATACAATTTTCCTGATTTCCAATCAGGACGACATATGAATCTCCATTTTGGAGATTTAAAATTTGTCACGCCAAATTTGGTGTGGCCTGTACAAATAGAGTCTAATTTTTACAGTTTCAATAATTTATGCAACTGCCATTTTTTACAGATCGGAAGATTTTTTAACTCTATATTTTGCTTCTTTTTTTTTTAAGTTCCACTTTGTTTTAACCTTCTTTTTTTGGGGATTCTTGCCTCCTAATATCAAGTCAAAATTTTCTTTTTTCGGGTTGTGAGTATTTGCATCTCACTTATTTTTCCATGTAATAATAAATGTAATATTTTTAGCCATTCTTTTAAAAGCTTATTTGTGTGTAATAATTAATAAACAGGTATATGATTAAGGAAAATTTTCAAGCACTTTCCGGAAGTGCTGTTACAGCACTTTCTACTCAATTTGGCATGTATTGATGCATATCACATGGATTTGAAATACACGTGGCATGCATTAGGGTAAGAAGTACTCTAACAGCGCTTCTGGGAAGTGCATGATCATTTTCAATATGATTAATTAGGTTTCAATATATATTAGTTGTTGAATATTAGAAAATAGAGAATAATATGAAGTGGAAAATAGTGGGGCTCGTTTTAGAGTTTATGGGTTGGATAAGTTTTGTGAAAGGGAAATTATATTCCCACCACAATAACTTATTCTCACTCCACATTTTGTTATTCACTAAAATATCCCTACGCAAGCTTACATTAATAATAGCCTTCTTTTTAAACTCTTTTTTTGATACATAAAAAATATCTTTCTTTTTTACCCCTCCCACCGCAATCAACACTGCCCCTTACACATGAATCTCTCGTTTTTTGGAAATTTTTATGGAGATCCAATTTAACCTTCAACCAAAAAGTGCACTATCAATGACATGCGCAAAAACTCTAATGAAAAGAGAAATCTACAAGAATCTGCCAAAGAAATAATTGAAGGGAATAAAAAGATTTCCACATGCATTCATTGCCCAGATTTATGCATCCTCTGACTAAACAAAATTAAGTGATGGGCGAGAGTGTTTTGTTTCCATTATCATGCTTGTTTCTCTTGGCAAAAAGTTTTTCTTTGTTTATGAAGGGCTACAGAAATCTTGTGTATCTTCAACAAAATATTTCCCCAGATTTATGTGTGTTTATCTGTTCAACCAATCCAACTGGACATAAGCATAAGAACACCCCCACCCCCCCACCCCCCAAAAAAAAAAAAATTTCTGTTTCCCTTAGCAAGAACATGAATTGTAAAAAATGGTTGGGTAGAATGGATGGGGCTGTTGAATCGTGTGGAGGTAGAAAACGGAACAATAATTGTGTTATATATATATATATGTGTGTGTGTGTATATATATATATATATGTTTTTCCTATTTTACTTTTATAGGCTATAAATGTAAATTTGTCGTGGTGTAATACTTAAAAGTATTAATTATTTGTAGTGGTATCAAATTGTGGTGTGAAGATAAATTATTGTAGTGGGAATATAATTCCCTTTTGTGAAATAGTGTATAAAAAATTGTATTTTAGAGTAGTAAAATTATAAAATAAAATTTTTTGTTGAAGATGGCCTAATAAAGGCACCATCGTCACCTCTACGATCCACAAATTGTACTAAAAGAAATAGGGTTCCAACGGAGGAAGGATAAAGAATTAAGTGGTTTGTAAATTTTGAAATTGAAGAGTGTACTACCCCCAATGTCCTATTTATATAGTCCACTCTCTTTTTCTCTTTTTAATTATATAGTCTCCTTTTGATATTAAAGAGTTTATTTTAAATTATTTTACAAATATACCCTTATTAAATGTTATAGTTGTACTTCCTCCGTCCCATAAAAATATACCCATATCAAATAATCTCGTGAATTAATGTGGTTGAAAATATAAAATTTACACTTAATTCCATAATATACCCTTATTCAAGACTAATTTAATTTAATGCACTACAAATTTGTTAGTAGTAGGATGGAGGATTTATTTGGAAAAGAAATTAATTATTCAACCTCATTTATATAAGTGGATTATAATATGAGACAAATAAAAATAGAAATTGAGTCTATTTTTATGGGACAAAAGAAGTAGTTTTTAATCTAAAGATTAATTATTAAATAAAGGGTAAATTAGAAATATGAAAATTTATTTTTCCAATGACATTCTTAATACTTGTGAGAAAGCATAGTTGACTGAATAATTAAGATAGGGGGAGTGATTTTTTTTTTGGAAGTACAATTATAATCTGCATTATAGTAGGACACGTGCATATAAATATAAATTCTACTGAAACACAGTACACATAACTCAATAGTACTACAATAAATCAATAATACAAACTCCTATATAGGAGACAACAAACTACAAATAAATATAGACAAACCCCCATGGGGAATTGAACATGGGACTTCTCCGTCCCAATACCTCAACCTTAGCCCCCGAACTAACTGAACTAAGGCCTCATTGGCAAGACAGATGGAGTGATATTAATCACTATGCTTTTAGATAATTCTAGAGTAAAAGGTTATACTTCAAAAAGGGATGGGCACCAACCTATTCGGTTTAGTTTGCCTGAACCAATCAAAATTGGTCCAGAGAAAGGCGAACCCATTCGATTAGGTTTCATTAGTTAAACTGGCAAAAAAATTGGTTTTCACCGAAAACCAAACAAGTTTTTAAAAAACCGATCAAACAAACTTAGTTCGGCTAGTTCACGGTCTAGGTCAGTTCGACCGGGTTAAATGCCCAACCCCCTATAAAAATATTTAACCGCCATGTATATATTGTTAGATTATTCTAGTAGTACTTAATTGATAGCTTCTAGAACTGCCCTTTTAATATAAAGTTAGAAATGAAGATAAAATCAAGGCAAGGAAAGTGTTTTTTATTGGGCTTATATTATCTTAAGGAAATTAAAGAAAGCATGCAATACAGCTGGCTGATTAATGTTATAATTTTAAACATTGATGATTACCATTACGTTTGCTTAAAATGATATATCAACCAGACCCTACTCGTTTGTTTTCATAGCCGAAATTATTAATTTTTGGCTGTTATGACGTATAATCTTGCTCATGTGACCCCTCGTAATTGTTTGGTACGATCGATCTATTGCACGCGTTTCAAAATATGATAAGAAATAGGACGTGTATGTACTCAATCCTGTGATATTACGAAGCACAGAGGCATATGAGAAGATTTGACAGTTGATTATGTCGAATCTATTGATTAATCAATTGTCCCATTGATCTTCTACCATTAAACCCACTTGACTAGACCACATTATGAACAACACCTGTTTGCAAATTAATTTTAATGAGTTTTAATGAGAAATAAGAAAGATAATCAGTGAAATTGAATAGTAGAGATTTGTGCAATACATGCATGTCTCATAAAATATGTGGATGTGATTAGTTTGACTAATTTTTATTTCTCCTACTTAGGGTCCAATAGGCAATATATGGTCATAAAGCCACAGTTGGATGCAAGGTTACCATGGATTGACAAGTACATCTCAATGCAAGCCATGGTAGGCGTTGAGCCAGCATTAAGTTGAAAGGATGAGTGAGCTGAAATTTTGTATATGTAAATAAAAAAAAAAAAAAATTGGGCTGGTAACGGGTGAGCCTAGGCGCAGGTGACTCACACCTTAGCTCCGCCTGCGCCATTGAATATTCTTCTACTAGAATAGCCTTCCCTTAGGAAAAGGTCCCGTCAAAATTGAGCATTTTAAGTTAATCACTTATCAGTATAATTGCCTCCTATATAAGTATTACAACGAAAGTATTTCTCCGTTGGGAAATTCATAATTTTATTGTTGAAAATTTTGGACGCAATTTTTCTTTTGAGCTAACTACCAATCAAAAGCAAGCAAGTCAAAAAATCAGATGTCATTTCAAGAAATCACATTTAATTTCATACATGAAACGGTAGGGTCGGTCCTGGGCCCATTTTCGTTTGTAACACCTGGCTTAAAATGTAAATGGACCTTCTTTTTTTTTTTTTTTTTCTTATAATCATAAGGGCCTAAATTCAAAATTAAGGGCCCCAAAAGAAAAGTCAAGCGCCCATATTAAATATTGACCCAATTTTTGGAAAAAATTATTTTTTTTATACTCTCCAGCTTTCCAAACGACCTCTTCAATTCCCACATTTGCCAAATTGAAAAGAAACCCTAAATGAAGAACCCAAATTTGCCAAATCTCTCAAATTTCCCAATTGAAGAACCCTGATTCTCGAATCAATTCAATCGCCTTATTCAATTCGCCATCGCCGGACCAGACGCCAAGACGCGACGCGAATCAATTGCCATCACTGGCTGTTGGCTGCTACTGGCTGTTGCCCGCTAGTTGTCGCCGGTTGCTACTCAGCTCTCCGCCTTCGTGGTTGCGTCGTCTGCTCAGTGAGTGCTCCGTCGGCCGCCCTTCCTGGTCTGCACTCTGCTGCTACGGACTTGCGTATGCCCCTGCGGTGCTGCTACTGCCTGCTCTCCTTCCTCTGCCTGTCCGAGACTCCGATCACTGCTACTGCTGACTGCTCGAGTCGGTTGCTTTCCTGCCTCTCCTCTCCGATTAGCCAGTGTCAGTCAGGTATGAGTAATGATATTGAGCCATAAGCCATTAAGGAAGGAGGATTGAGGAATTAAAAGGATATGTTTAACGTGTTACTGATTTATTGGCTTAGTTTATGATTGAGGAATTTTGGATGATGTTTAATGTTTTATGGTTTATTGGTTTAGTTTAAGATTGTTTAATTTTGGATTTTGTTTAATGCTTTACTGGTTTATTGGTTTAGTTTAGGGCTGAGGAATTTTTGGATTGGCTAGTGATGGATTCAGAGATTGGCATAATTTGGGAAGAGCTTTTAAAGGTCAAGATATAAAAACACAAAAATAAAAATACAAAAACCTAAGAAATATAGTATGAAAAAAATTCGGGGGCTCCTCCCCCTTCCAACCCCTGTTGTTTTTTTCTCTAGGGCCCCATTTTTTGGAGCTGACCTAAGGCCCTAGTGATGATAGGACCGGCACAGTAACAACTTAGCTACATAGAAAATGGAGTGCTCGCTAGCAAGTTAGAAAATATCTAATTGTTAACTCTATTGGTTGGAAATTCCTGAGGGCCAAGGCGTCACTAATGACTCAAGAAAAATTGAGGCCGTTAGGGGGGGGGGAAGCAAAAAAGAAAAAAAAAAAAAAGTAGAAAGAATACATGGATGCGAGAATGAATTGGATAAGAGACGTATAGAATCCAAGCAGACCATTAGCTAAGGTTTTAGGCAGCCCACTTTTACAAGGTCTAATAGAATCAACTTGGCATTTGGGTAGCCCACTTGCTATTCTATGGTAAACCACAAGTTTACTTGTCAACTCATCCATTAACAGCATCTCCAATATAGCACGTACCTTGAGTTGTTGTGGTCTTGTAGATGATAGGGATAGATAGAAGATGATTATTTTAATTGAAAAGAAATGAAAGGAAGTATAGAAAAAAGGATATGGAAAAGTGAAAAAGAAGAAAGAGATAAAAAGAAATTTAAAAATAATGATAAGATAATAATGAAGAACGTGTAGATGGGGGTGTGATTTTGGACTTGGTACATGATATGGTGATGAAAAAGTAAGGAAAACATGGGGTAAAGAGAGAAGTGATTAAGGAAAAAGAAATTTGAAAGAAAATAAGAAAAATATGAAACCCGTTAGATTTTTTTATTTTTTTTATTTTTTGGCCATGGACCTTGACCAAGGTCTTGTGCATTGAAGATGCTCGCAGTTTACTCATAAGGAAATCTTGACCCACAAATTTGAACTTTGATTCTTTCTAAATTAATTATATGTAATAGTGTGCCGTATGTGATTGTATGACATTTATATAGCAAGAATTGTTATTTAAATATTTAATTATTTGGGCTCATGTGGTCTAGCTGATGGCGTTTAAGGGTATTTTTCACAATCTTAACTAAATGTTTGATTTCCTTCCACTACGATTAATCCCTGTAATGCTAAAAAAGGTTTAGAATTCTCTTCCGATCTCAAGATTTTTTATTTAAATATTTAGTTAATTGTAGTTCAATTCCGCTGTAAAAAACTTTTACTCTCTCTGTCCCATAAAGATGAATCCCTTTCATTTTTCACATAAATTAAGAAAACATTATTTAGACACTGTTTGATTAGAAGCATGGAAAATGCATGCAAAGAAAATGAATTCTCGGTAATTAAATTCCCTAGAATTAATTTTCATGGAAAATGTCAATTACACATTTGATTGACTTAATTTTTCACCTGGAAATAGTTGTTTATCATCTTTTGGTGTTTGATAGATATTATTTTCTATGGAATAATCTTTTTTACCAAATTTTATTATTTGATAGTCATTTTTTTTTATAGAAAATTATCAAGTTTTATATAATTTGTACTTTTTTCATGTATTTTTTTATTTGCTAAATTTTTTTATTTGTCAATATTTTTGTGCTCTATTTTTGAGCTGATTATATTTTTGAGCTCTATTTTTGAGCTGATTATATGTTTATATTTGAGACGAAATCAAACCACGGCGAATAAAAAAAGATAATTAATGTCAAGTTTTTGTTTTACATGATTTTTTCATGGACAGTGATGATATGATGAGAACGTTTGAGAATGGCTATGAAGATAGGGTACGTAGAGTGAGGCTTTCTGACGATTATAGTCTTGTTAGACGATTTACCACTCATGATTCAATGAATAATTTTGAGGCCAGTAACTTCTCAGTAATGCACTTAATAAGTAGAAGCTTATACTAAAAAAGAAGCAAGACATTCATGAATGATTTGTGCATGAATATGAAGATAAAACAAATTTATAAACTTCAATAGCAATCAAGAATTAGAAGATTTGAAATGAATATAAGATCTTACATTCGATTATATTAGAAAGAAATGCCATGTTACATAAAATTCCAAAAAAAAGAAAAAGGAAAATGAAGATGAGAAATTCTCAATTCATGTGCGTGTTTTCTAATTTTTTATATTTTATAAGTTAAAAAAAAAATCTAATATTTTAAGAAATATGGAATTCTAATTCTCTAGAAAACGAATTACCTAGGTCTTCCCCCCCGCTGGAAAAAATTTTCCTTGTTTCCTTGGAAAATATGATCACGTGACCAAACGTGGGAAAATATTTTTTACAGGAAAAAAGCCAGTCAAACAGCATAAAGATAAGAATTGAGGTGGAAAAATTAACATTTTTCATGGAAAATTGTGGCAATCAAATACACCCTTAATGTTACTAGAAATGTACAATTTAACAATATATTTCCTAATATACTATTTGATTTATTTAACATTTCACTTTAGTTGTTCTTTAATGTTGATTACTATACATAATAAATAAGGGTATATTAGAAAACTAAAAAAATTAACTTAGAAAAATGGAATATAACTTGGGACTGATGAAAAAGAAAATGAGGAATATCTTTTTGGGACGGAGGGAGTATAAGATATCACACTATATATTAAAAGTGTGAATGTAGGAAAATCTTTTGATTTTCTATTTTACCCTTACATATTCTATCAAATTCCTTACTTGCCCTTCATTTATTAATTATTTAGTTTTTTTTTTTTTTTTTTTTTTTTTTAAAAACACCTCTTTTTTTTTTTTTAATTATTACAAAGGGGAGGGGAGGGATTCGAACTCGAATCACTCCGGTAAGGGGTCAGGTCATTTCCCACTCGGACTGCCCCTTGACCCCTAAAAAAAAAGAACACCTCTTCAGCTTCCTATTAATTAATTAATCTATCTATATTTAATTTTTTTACAACTTTACTTTATTATATATAAAAGAGAATATGTGAATCTTTCAAATTCAACCTAAACATATATGCCTGTTCTCTCATTCGAGAATATAGCTAAATGCACATGACATGAGCATGAAAGTAATTGCTAATTGGGTTAATTACACCTAACGTCCCCAATCTTTCAATTTTTTATTGATTATGTCTCTAACTTTTAATTTTCCGTTTTAGCGTCCCTAACCTTTTAAAAGTGTTATACTTAACGTCTCTGTGACGAAAACAGTCTATTTCTACCGTTGAAGTTGAGGGTATTTTGGTAAACTATAAACAAAACTAATATTTTAATATTTAAAAAAAAAAAAAAAGAAGAGGGGGAGACCCCCTCCAGGCTGCAGGAAATGGCAGCACAGGGGAGACTTCTCTCCCTTTGGCTATCATTTCTACTGCCATTTCCGGTAGTACCCCCCCAAGGTTGCGGCAGCCTTTTGTTTTTTGGGCAGGCGGGTGGGGCTCCCCCTCTTTTTTTTTTTAATTTTTTGTTTAGTTTTTGTTTTTAAACAATAAAATATTAGTTTTTTTTTGTATTTTCCAAAATATCTTTAACTTTAACGGTAGAAATAGACGGTTTCCATCACAGGGACATTAAGTGTAACACTTTTAAAAGGTTGGGGACGCTGAAATGGAAAATTAAAGGTTATGGACGTAATTGATAAAAAGTTGAAAGGTTGGTGACGTTAATTGTAATTAACCCTGGCTAATTATATATATGCATTTAACAAGGAGTTTCTCATAATCTTTATATACATTGTTCATTTAAAATTATTCTTCTATTTTCATGGTCAAGATTGGTGGCAGTTATCCCCAATAAAGTGATTCATATATTCCCCAAGCCTACGTCAATAGGTTGAAAAGCCCGTGACTTTGAATATGGAGAAACTTATTTAGACAAAAGTTGCTTCTATTGTATTGATCTTGGAGCAATTAAAAAAGTTTGATAAACTGATTAACATGGATGACTGTAAAACACGCGAAGGACGACGGCCAATCAAAAAGACAAAACTATGTGGAAGATTTATTAATGGCTGCATTTTTGTTCCTTGCATGCTTTTCCTTAAAATAAGTTTTTTTTTTCCTTATTTTTTCCCAAGAGTTTTGATGTTGAACATCTATTAAGTATTGGAATTTTTTATTTTATTTTATTTTTTGTTAATGTGTTTGTGTAAATAATCTATATATTTATAATATTAACTAAGTGGTGGGTTAATTTTTTTCCCGCCTAAAACTAGTATCTTAAGGGAATGAGGAATCTGATGTTATGCTGATGTCGCTGATGTCTTATTTATTTTTTCTATTTTTATTTTCGTTCACCCTAATAATAATCGGATAATATTAACTAAGTGGTTGGTTAATTTTTAATTTTCACAGTAATTTTTAATAATCTATTTATCTGTTCACTTTGATCTTTTTTTTTTTCAAATTTTCAGAATTTTGTTTGTTGCATCTTTTAATTTTGCATAGTAACTTTTAATCACCTCTCAGTTGTTGAGATAGAAGTTTTGGCTCTTAGATATGCTTTAGATTTCGATTAACCAAGTAAGTATATCAATCAAATTGTTAATTATATCTTTCCTTACGTTTAACTAGGTAAGTGTAGCAATCAAATTCGTAATTATCTCTTTCTTTTTATTTTTAAATAATCAAAGTAACTTTCAGGCTGCGTAATCGTGTAAGTATAGAAACAACTATATACTTATATATATATATATATATATATTTGCCAGCAATCGATTAATTAACATAGAATATCAATTTTTGAAGCAGTTGTACATATTTTTCTTTTAGTTAATTTTTAGTTCGAGTGATCCGGTTGATGAACACTTTTATTTTTATTGTTTAATTAATTGTTTGCTTTAATTTGTTTTAGAGATATATATGTGTTTTCCGTGTAGCGCACGGGTAGATTAGCTAGTTATTATAAGGTGAATTGTATTGTTATGAATCAATCTTTACATATTGGAATCCAGCATCAAGATGTAATTTTATTCGATTGATTAACAACTTTGCCAGAAAAATAACTAGCTAGAATTAAGTGTTCTAGAGCACGTAGAAACAAATTCTAGAAATACGAAAGATAAAAAAAAAAAAGAAAATAAAAAACCTTCTTAAAAGAAGAGCGAGTATACCAAATCCAGTGGATCACTCTATTATAAAAATTTAATTATATTTTTGACTATGCTAGACTTATCCTATTTACTTTTAACTATTAGCTTTCCGTATGATTTCATTTTTCATCTATAAACTCTTACAGTGTCTTCTTTTTCATAATTTCATGTTTTTTTTCATAATTTCATGTTTTCAGGAAAATATTATTTTTTTCTAATTTGGTTTAAATCATCTTAAAATATTTCTTAAGGTATTTATCAAAAAAATATTTCTGTAACGTTGCTTTCATTATTTACTTTTTGTACAAAAACGATACTTGAGCATAATAACTTTGTTTCTAAATGACTAAATGCATTTTTTTCTTGATTATTACTACTATTTACAATATATCTTTTTTTTTTCTTTTTCTTCAATTAAACATTTCAATTATTAATATATATTTTGTAAAGCATACACAACAACAAGGATAGATTGTTGTGGGTAAAGTTATAGCATATGGTTGATAATAATTGAAAAAAAGCGTAAGTATTCAACATCAGCTATTTATCACACCATAAAATAAATGATGTTAAAATTTTAAAATAGGCATTTAAATATCATGTGCATCGTACGTATCTATAACTAGTATAAAATAAATAAACAAAAGGAATTGAAAACATTAAAGGGAATAAGTTAATATTATAATCTAATATAAACTCTCCCATGTTATAATTATGACCCAAGAATTAAGTCCTAGGAAAGTATTGTACCCCTCAAGTCTAGTAATGAGCCCATTCTAAACTCCTCCAAGTAGGGATGTAAACAAGTCGAGTCAAGTCGGCTCATAAGCGTAAAATCTCGGCTCGAGCTTTTTTGTCTCGAGCAAAAAAAAGCCCAGCATGGTTCGCGCAAAAAAAAAAAAAAAGTTGAGTTCGACTCGACCTTTTTCTGACCCAAACTTTATTTTTCATTTTGTTAAGAAAATACTAGAAAATATAATATAAGAAGTCATTTCTTCTCCACAAGCCTTGTTAAGCCCATGAACATGAGCCGGCCCGCAAGGGTTAAATAAGCTCGGTGGGCCGGCTCTTCTTGAGTCTTACCTCAATTTTGAGGTTCAACCCGGGCTTTAGACGGGCCACGAGCCGGCTCGGCTCGAGCTTTTTAGGGGGTCAAGAGATCGGAAGAGCGTCGGCCGACTCATTATATTTCTCCAAGGCCTATAAATAGACGTGGAGGGTTCATGGTAAAGGATCTATTACTAGCATTTTACACTCCCTAGAGAGAAGAATAATAGAATTTGTTTTTTTACTAGAATTCAGATATTCTCTGATTTAACGTTAGGTTCTTGTTACATTCTGTTATTGCCTTGATTTTATGCTATTCGTGTTTTCAGTAAGAACTTGGCAAGTATCTAATCCTTACTGAATTGAAATTGAACAAATTTTAACGTTAACAACTATATATAATATTTTTTAACGGGTACAAGAATAGCTATAATTATGAATAATTTATTTGGACAAAAAAGTTGATAAAAAGTTTGACGGAAGACATGTGACTCATGTGTCAGTTGATTTCAAAGTGATATGATGTGTTGTTGCAGGAAGTGAGGTCCATGGAGACGTGACACGAGAAATTTTTTTTCCCACTCTCTCACTATTATTTTTTTAATAGTTTTTAGCTAAATTTAAAAACATATTATGATGTGTTACAATTTGAAATTTGGCGTGTGATGATATTTTGCAGCATGAGTTATTAGAAATTTTACTTTACCTATACACAGATACATGGCACACATCCAAGGTATAAGTGTGGGGGCTTGTAACTTGCAGCATTCCTTGGAAAATATGGGAAGATAGACTTGTTGGTTGGGGTTATCATACAAATGTGTTCAATACTGGAGATATAAGCGGATTGGGGAAGCTGGGAAATTTTGGTAAACATGGGGGTACACACATGTTGATAAGACCCCGTTTAGCAGGAAAATGCTCCATCTTCCGTTCTCAGGTTCATGTACTTGAAATTCGAATTACGTTCTCCAAAAATTGTCTTCCTTTACCGTCAATATAAGCTGCTTAATTGCTTTCTGGTTAATTACTTTATACACCCTCCTCGTTGATCTAGTGGCCTCAGCACAATATGCAAGGACTGTACAACGGTATACTATAACTCTTGTAATCTTCGTTGCTTTATGTGTGTGTAGAGTATATATAAACAGACCTTGAAAAGAATGCATCTCTTGCATAACATGTACAATGCTTAGCTGGTTAGCTGGACTTATTCAATCATCAACACATATGACAACACTTAATAAACAAGTATGGCATGTTGCTGGAGACTATGTTCTATAGAGGGGCAAAGTCAGAACATGGTAGAAGGAGTAGCCGAAACTTGACGACCCCTAGCCATGAATTATTATATATATATATATATATATATATATATATATATATATATATAGACAAGCAATTGGATTCTCTGTGTTGGGCCTTTTTTGTTTTTCTTTTCACAGAGAAATCAAGTCAAGCTTCTCTTTCACTTGAATCTTGCATTTCAGTTCTTCTAGCTAGCTCTTTCCATTAAGCAATGGTTTTAGACTCAGTACTGTGTATCATTTTTCTATCTATTTGTTTGTGCTTTCATGTGTGCGTCCATTGGTTGTGTTATGTTCAGTAATGAGGATCGGATAGCACTCAATAATTAGAGAAAAGAAAAGAAAGCTAAAATCTTATTCATGGAACAACACTAGGTTGCATTATAGGTAACTTAATGAATCGAGAATATGCTATTTTTTTTTGTTCTCACATGACTTCTCTACTGCTAATTGAGATATCCCCAGATGATGTGTTCTACATATTCTTTGACCAATATCTTTGACATATGGAAGACAGCGAACAATCAACCTTGCTATATATAGCTCCTGATTTGAAAAATTTATACAGAATCTTTTCAATCAAATGCATGTTCTAGCATGCTAACTTTAATTTTCGATACCGTATATGAGCAGCCCTGCTTACTGGTTGAAATCCCAAACCTCCTGGACAGAGGGAGTATTTTACAGTTAAATGAAGTTTGATTCTCGTTAGAATCATTTGACAAGATTACAGTGAGTTGAGAGTGAATGGTTAAGATTTAGGGTCCGTTTGACATTGATTATAAACCAAATGGTTTATAACACATTTTGAAATTTAAAATTTGAAGATATGTGGTTTAATTTGATTGGTTAAATTTTGAAAAGTTGTTATTTGATGTGTTTTGGGGGTGAGGTGTCAATGAGAGAATTTGATAAGTGTCTTAAGAATTTAAAATTAAAAATGTGTTATAAACTATTTGATTTATAATCATTGCCTAATAGACTCTCATATGTAAATGTTTGAAATATGTAATTATAATCGAGATTGATGTCACGTTCCCCTAGAGAGAGAGAGAGAGAGAGTGATGTTTTGTAAAATTATATCTCCTTCGTCCGATTAAAATAGACTTGCTCCTAGGTTCACAAAGGCTAAAAAAGTTCAATTAATATTATTGAAAAAGTAAAATTTAAGAATATTTTTCTAACAAGATCATATTAGTGTTATTAAATTTAACTGTCCACATAAATAAAAACTGCACTTTTAAGAAGTTGTCAGATGTCACATATGAAAGTTAAATTTAATAACTATTGAAGTATCACATTTAATGTATTAAACAAAATTATTAAAATCCACTCAAGTTCAGGTGGAGTTCATTCTTGTTAAAAGTTATTTGTCAAAATTTATTAGATAAATGAGAAAAGAATTTTTCAAAAGTATTAAATTCTAACGCAATATTAAAATTTATATCTATATTATATATAAAAGAGAATATAGGGAGAGACATTTTGGACGATTTTATCACTAAACGTTTGTTCTAATTCCTCATTTGTGGTTACTTATTAATTATTAATATTTTAATTAAATGGAATTGAATGAAACTAATTCATTAATTAGATTAATTACTTCAAAACCCCATTTTGGTATTAATTATAAGATGTATACTTATATTGCATTTTTGTTGTAATGATTCCTCAAGCATTACAATCTTTACTACAATGAAAGAATTGATTTTATGATATTGATGCTTGTGATTTCCCTACTATGGTTTGTGATGTAGGACAAGAAAATTAATTTTATCAGCATTAGGATTTAGTTTTTCGTTTCTAGTTTCGGTTTTATTCAAGTAGGATTTTAATTTTTTTTCCTTGGCCAAAGTTTATTTTGCAATTTTAATCCTTTTCCTTTTCTGATTAGGTAACCTAAGTTTTTTGGAGATCCTATATATATGGCGTAGTTTGCTATTGCAAGGGATACGGTATTATTTAGAATAAAAATTTATTAGTTCTTTTTTAATCTAGGTTTGAAAATTCTTTTCCTTACTCTTTTGCGTCCGTTCAAGCGATATTCGGGAAACACCCATTCGTGTGTACAAAAAGATCTTCTATTATTCTCATTTTAGTTCTATGTCAGCTTGCATTAATGATTCTTCTATCATTACAATATCTACCACGATGATAATGTCCACGGGTCAAAGCACTACATAAATTGGACTCCATTTAATTGTTTACAGTTTCGATACCTTTGCTCGCTAATTATTTTTCATCGATGATGAATTTAGATCAATATTCATCATACTCACTGTGAAAGTCTATTTTTCGTTTTTACCTCTCTAATAGTTAATTACAAATTATTCAGATTAACTCATATTAAATTCTTAGATTATTTTTTATTTTTATTTTTATTTTTTTGGGGGGACAAGTTAAATTTTAGATTGATTCCCTATGTAATTCGAACTTTCCAGCTAATTGTTGTAGAAATAAAACATTTTCACTTTGTATAGATGAAAATTTTTAGTTCCTAAATTATAAGTTACAAATCACGTTCAATTCACTTGTGCTTGATATTAGTTGTTAAAGTTAACAACTAACCAATAAGGGAATTGTTTTAATTAATAAATTTCTTAACACTACCAATGTAGTTATTTTTGAGTTAACTAACTTCAATAACAACCTAGTTTAAGAATAATGCTATTTATTAATACTGGAGACCAATTGTCATCTCTTTATTGGTCATTGAAAATGAAGACCTCCATGTATTTATGCATATGAACTCATCTTCTAATGTAGTGATACCAATTAAACTGTAGATCGGTCTCCAGTCTAGATAAATATCAAACTCCTAGTTTAATACTACTAATGTGGATACTAATATATTCCTTTATTTACTAATTATTTGACCTTAATAGTGTTATTCTGTTTATAATAATAATGTACATTAAGTAAGAGTATAGAAGAAAATTAAAATTTAGACTATATTTCAATAAAGAAAGTGATTTGTAAATTAGAAGGAGGAAAAAAAAAAGAATACAAATCTATTTCTTGAGGGAGACGGAGGGACTAGTGAGAATCAAACACCCTTTAAAGTAAATTTCAACTAATCAATCATATGTGTATCATAATAAATTAAGTAGTTAAACCATCAATTCTTTCATTCGTATAAACAACAAAGATTTAGGTTTTTCAACGTTGTATGTCTGAAAAGACTGTAAATTTAATGAAAATGGGACTGTAATTAGATTGTGATTTTTATAATTAAATCAACTAATAATATCCCGCTAATTAAAATATTTTATTTATTGTCGGTTATTCCAACAGACTTCCTTGTACATAGGTCCAAATAACTAATTAAAATATGTTAACAAGTTGAGAGTGAGGACATGCGTTGTTAAGCAGAATCTCTAATACAGACAATTTTATAATTATTTTTTATAAAATTTGAAGGCAAAGTTAACCCTCAAAACAATCTTATCCCTGATCATATAATTATAATTTCATATATAATAATTATTAGTTAGTGTCAAGACGATATATGTCTTATCTTTTGGACTTGACGTTCGTGACGTTTGACAAGTATCACTATAATATTATTTTGTATATTAAAACCAACTGAAATCCTATTATAATCAAGATTTTTGTTCATTGTGTTGCTAAATTTCGCTCGAATTATTTGAAAATATGGAATAATGGCGACACAAGGCCAACTTGTTTGGTTGAATTAATTTTAGTTCTTAATAAATAAATTAATTTTTAAGAGAATAAACAGACAATTGAAAATCTGTACATAACGTGCCGATATCGGGCAAGGCAACTAATATACGCCTAATAATTAATTAATTAATAAAAATTGAATGCATATCATATGGTCTTCGTGGGTCAACAACGGCATTTACAAATTCTCTACTTGAAAATATGCTTCTTTTGTCAATCCAACGGAACGTTCAAACATTGACTTGTTCCCTTGAGTGGGTGTTTAGTGTGTGTGTGTCTATATATATATATATATATATATATATTTGTCTATATATATATATATATATTAGTTTATACAATTTTAATTATAAAGTTAGGTGCATCTGCAGGCTTCCAATTTTGAATTTAAACATACATCGGGGAGCCTTGTTTTGCGTCATGATAGAGTTAATTTCGTGACTGGAATTTTGTTTAATCTGATTCAAAAATTTTGCTATACAAGATTTTTTCCCCAAAAAGTACAAATTTGAATAAACTAGATAAAAGGAAAATTAAGATTTGTAGTGGTAACGAAGGTATCGGGCTGATAGACGGACATGTTCCATCAAATATAGAGCAGGGTTGGAATGTAAGAAATGCAAATAATTAACGCGTCTTTTGTATAATCATTTTTTATTGATGCGTAATTTTGTCTATTCTTTGCCCGTAAATTTTTCTTCTTGTTAATTGCAATTCTAGGTTTCTGGGCAAATTTTTAAATTTGTTTGTGTTATGTGTAACCTTCGTTGAGGCTAATTTACCGTAAACACATGATTGTCTAATGATCGAGTTATAGTTGAAGAAGCACGTCATGGGTTGTTACACCTTTCACCTTTGTTAAAATAATTAGTCAAAAATTAAACGAATAAATGCGTTTGCAAATCTTAGATTTTATAAATCTAGTTTCCGTTCATCCTTGCACTTGATGATGCTATTAGACCATTATTACACGGCACATTAAACGTTGTTTGATATGGAAATTGTTGGGATCGATTTAATTTGATAGTACTCTCTTTGTTCAAAGCTTTGCTAACATGTTGAAAACTTAAAAATGCTTCAATGTATCAGCAGGTGTGGAAAAAACAGAGTCAAATCGTTGACTAATTAAATGGGGTTAAACATGCCTAACTAGGTGTGTTTAGACGCAAAGTAAGCAGTTATATACAAGCCTAGCCAGAAACTATGTCTTACGTAAGTGTGCCTAGACGTGAACTAAGCGTGTTATGCATGTAATTTTATTTATTTATTTTTTTTAACGATCCAATTGAAACTAAGGCACGTGTAGGCTGACCTTATAATTTAATGAAATGATTATTCAATTGTTACCCTAAGGTTAAACTAAAATCCTACAAAGTGATTCTTATAAGTGTAATTCACCATATGAAAAGTAAAGAGAAGAAACACGATATATATATATATATATATAAATAAAATAGAGAGAGAGTTAATTAATGACAACTTATGCTATAAAAATAAAGTAGAAATTGTTAAGTAAAAATATATATATTTAATATATAAATATATTGTATTACAATTACATGTTTTTCTCTATTTGATATACAATATTTTGAGCCCCAAAAACTATGTGGTTTGATGGTATTTGAGTTGGTTTCTCATAGTTTTGATCATGGGTTCTATTCCCTTTCTTTACAATCTCTTTATAATAAAAAAAAATTATTAATGATTTTTTAAAAAAAGTAATTAATGATTTTATATTGATGGAAAAAAACACACAATGTTTTTTGATTCCTAAGCTTCATCTAGCACCCCCAAAGCTTCATCTAGGCACCCATATATAAGCTCACTGCTCACAAAGCTTGAAGTTTACAGTCGACGCTTTTTAGAACCCTGAGATCGGAATGTTGCACAAATATAATTAGGCCATATATATATATCCAAAAGATCATAATCAAATAGTAATAAATTCCTAATTTATAGACTGTTTCTACGTCGGATGAAAGCATATTGCACGCCATGCACATCCACACTTCCTATTGCCATCTCCATATGGTTACCACTTCACACTACAACGTTTTCAATTATTAATATATTTTGGAACGTTTTAACGTGCCAAGTACAAAAACAGTCACGAGTCTATTTATATAGATGTAAGAAATTCTATCTTAAAAATGAAGGGTAAAATAGTTAATGCAAAAATTACTTAATAAAAAAATTCCAAAAGTCTTCTAATTATGCTTCTTAGAACTATATGGTAGCTAGACATTTTCATCAGTGAACTCACAGAATCTCAGTTTGTGATTAAATTCCAAGCACGACGACTGATAGACTGCAGAAGAAACGTGTTTCGGGGACCCATTCCAGTGAATTTTTCAAAGAAATTGCAAAATATAAAAAATAACGTATAGTCAGGCATCGTGACAAGGAGATTTTTTGTTTGCAAAGACGAAACCAAAATACAAATATTAGCTAGCTAGCAGCATCACTCTCCACCTCTAACTTAGCAAAAAATGGCTTGTTTTCAGCTAATCGGTCCATTTCTTCCCCTTATTTTTTCCATGTAATTACTTCTCAATTACTCAGATGTAGACTTCCCGTCTGTCATTTTCTCATCCAGCCATTTTTATTTCCTTCTCTTCCATCACGAACTAGGTTTTCTTTTCTTTTTGCGATGGAGCAGACGAGGTACTTGATGTGGGGGAAGCGAAAGAACGAAACTGATCATTCGCATGTTTTTGTGTCTTCGGTTTCCTCGAAAGGAGATTCTTGGGAGGAACAGGCTTTTGCAGAAGATGCTGCTGGTGCTCTTGGAGGTTGTACATGGCCTCCAAGATCTTATTCTTGCAGTTTCTGTCGAAGAGAATTCCAGTCAGCTCAAGCCCTAGGTGGACACATGAATGTTCATCGGAGGGATAGAGCTAGATTAAAGCAGTCTCCGATTCCACAAAGTGAAGTTCTTCAGTTTCCTCCTCAAATATGTAATTTGCTTTATAACCCTAATCCTGATTTTTCAAATAGGGTTTCTAATCCACCTACAAAGGCGAATTCTAATGAAAAGATACCAACCCGAAGTCTCTTTTCGCAAATATTGGAAGATAATCAGAAGACTAATGCAATTTCCTCAACTCATCCTCCTTCTTGGTCCAGCTTTGTTGCAGAGAAGAATACTTCTCTTTTGGACTTGTATAAAGAAGACAGGATATCCAAGAGTACTCTAGGGTCAAATACTAAGACCAAGAGAGATTGTTCAACGACTGATTTGGATGTTTATAGAAGTCATACAAATGAATCTAGTACTAATGATGAAGAAATCCCAGGTTGCAAGAGAAGGAGAATCGAAGTGAGGCCGTTAATGTTTTTACAAAGGTCGAGTTCTGTTGAGAGATGTCATGCTCAATTGGAGGTGATCAAAGTTCATTCAAGTGCTATTGAGGAATTGGATCTTGAACTTAGGCTTGGCGATGCTCCAAAGGTGAAATAAACTGCATAACGTAAATATGCGGACTATTTACTACTTTTTTATCTTTTAATTTCAGCTCAAAGTTTGTGCCTCAATTTCTCTTCTTATTTTGATGACCCGAAACGAACTCTCCTTTGCCTAAAACACAATACACTTTGATTTTCTCCCTTCAGGTTCTTGTTGAATTTGCAATGTGTAATAGCTATTTTATACAGTACTGTGTGATAATCTTTACTTTATATAACATTCCAAGATGAATAGGCATCATCTTATAGTTCTTATCACAATATATGGATCAAGGACACATTTTTTCTTAAATTAGTTTTCGTTCTTAGGAGAAACATGGGCCTAAGAATTGAATTAAACCTATTCAAGTAGTCTAGATGGTATCTAGGAGTTAACGCAGATAGTTCTCTCATTTCATGCCAGGAAATAATTGAAGGTTTAATTAAGAAATGTTTTTCCTTTTTCTTCTTTCATTTTTGTTCTTTTCTGTCATAACACACAGTCACAGAGAGAGAGAGAGAGAGAGAGAGAGAGAGAGAGAGAGAGAGAGAGAGAGAGGAGTCAACTTGGGGCTCAGAGGATGAAGAAACTGACTAAAAACTGCATGGATTGCAGTGAGCACCTTTACACAGAGATCAGTAGTTCTGATACTACTATTGTTCATAAATACAAATTTAACACCATTAATTACAAGAAAGTTTCAGTTTTCAAGAAGAAATAAGTCAGATACAACAAACAGAACATGGATTCCCTTTTCTTTTGTACTTTTTATCATCGTCATCAGATCCATTGTAATATACAAATGCATAGAGGATAAATACATACATTTGTGTTCTGGTCTTTCACTTTTCTCCCTTTCTCAATCCTTCCAAAATTGCCACCAACTACAAGGAATCAATCCATTCACATACCCTTTTTTATTCATCAAGGGAATATTATTGCATCATGCATGATTGTAGGAGGAAAATGCGCGTCTCTTTCTCACTCGTCGTGAGAATTTCGAGCTTATTTAATTTACCTCCTAAGTAATATGAGAATTAGTACAGAATATAATGGAGAATGTTGCATAAAAGAATAAAGAATAATCTCACCACACCCTAACCCTAGCTATAGCCAATGTTAACATCTAGTAGCTCATAAATACTCCTTCCTCATTAGAAATTAATTACACTTCCTATACTTATTGTGATGTGAACTCATCAACAATACACTATCTGATCAGGACCAATACTTATAACACATAAATGAATTGGAATATATACTTTGGTTTTTTCGAAGTTCCATAAATGTGTAAGAGAGATTTAAGGTGTGATTGGCCAATGTTTGTCTTGTTTAAGATTGTTGAGTTGGATGGGTCTGATGAAAATGCGGAGAGATTAATTTCAATTAGTTAATAAAGAAAGATGTCACAGAAAGGCACATGGGAAGGCATCAGAATTTCTAGTGTTCTGCTCAAGGCTTATATATATATACTATATAGGATTTTGTGAAAGAGATGTGGCAAGTATTTCCAGCTAATGTGTTTTGCTGTTTTTAGAGCATATATGATGGTTCCCAAGAAATTCATTAAAGAATGAAAATTGCGGGAAAAACTAGTAATTCCAGAATATACCTTGATTTTTCTAAATTATTATTATTATTACTAGTATATTACCCGTGCGTTGCACGGGATCCAAAAAAACTAAATTTTTTTTCTAAAACAACTTTTATCAATTCTATACACTTGCAAATGTTGACTATGTATTGGCAAATTAATCTAATTAACTATCATCAAAATAGTCGATAGATTTATAAAGGAAAATTTAGTGAAGTAGATGTCATAATACAATGAAATTTACATTTTAATGCAAAATATACAACAAAATTAAGATAAACTTGTTCATTTCTCTACCCCATAATTATTTAAGTTGGTTAAAAATCGGAAGAGTTAAACGATCGCAAATCAATTCCTGTACATCAATTGTAAATTTTGAAAATTATATCTTTCAATAAAAAAATGGGATGTCCCCTTTCGAAAATTCTAAGAAACCAGTGTCTCGTTCCATAGAAGAACTCTGTCACCTATTGCCTATGCTTTCAATTGGTAGAAAAAGAACTAAGAAAAAGACAATGAAAGTCCATTCTAACATTTCCTCATTCGTTCTTCATCCACTTTCGTGTTCGGATCAGTTCTACAAAGTTGAATATTGTGGGGGAAAAACCAATGTTTACATAAATACCATTAGATTATACTATATGTCAGAAAAATGACCAAAATTTGTAATAATGAAAAATGACCAAAATTTGTAATAATAAATACATGATGATTTGTTTTCTTGCTTTCTTTTCTTATTATTTTTTTTGAATAATAATAAAATTCATTTCCTTTATGACGATTTATGAAGTTGTAATTATTTAAATCAAGTAGAAGTTTAAAGCAATAAACTATACTTCAAATAGCTTGTCCAATATTAAACAATATTCAATAACTTAATCTATAAGGTATTTATAATGTCTCTTGATGTAGCATAAATGTATGCAAACAATGAGTAATAGATGATGGTCCAACGGAAGAAAAAAATGCTAATCATGCCTTCAATACTGGGCAACACATTTTAAAAATTACAAATACATAGCCTTCCCAACCAAAACGGCCTTAGCTGATAGCAAAGAACAAAAAAAAAAATGCTCTGATCAGAAAGATGGAAAACATCTTCCAACTTCTCCACCAATTCATTTAGAAACTCCATATGCTTTGGTTACATGCAATCCCCGCCTTGGCACATCACCTTCACCACCACACAATACACATATTCAACTGGCCTAAGGGGGAAAAAGAAAAAAAAAATCCAGTCAGCACTACCACTATCACCACAGATTATCCCGTTAGCACTACCACTATCACCCCAAATTCTTTCACCAACAAAATAAAAAGGAAAACCCAGTAAAATACCCTACATCTTACCTAAAGAGAGAAATGGGGAGAGGTAGGGGGAAGGAGAAGCATTTTGATGTTATTACCAGGTTCTTGGAACTATTTTCATCAATATGAGTATCTCCATTTAAAACTTAAGAAATGACAAATGCTTTTAACATTAAATATTAAAAATTGAATCATTGACATTTAAAGCAATCCTGTCGGACAGTGATAAAAGTAAAATATAATTGTCGTGACCTTCATGTCGAACTCCTAAGATAATCACTTTTCAGTTTTATATCCCTCTTCATAAGGCTTCTTTTATTGTGCAGTAATTGTCTTTGAGAATTGCTATAAATCCCACTGGTTTATTTGACATCAAAGAACATAAAAAAATCATTAAATACTTGTTCTTCAGTTTTATGTTCTTCACATACATTAAGAACATAAAAATCCCCAAACAATTTGATATCAAGCAATTTAAACACTTTGTGATTTAAATGGTAAAGTAGTTTCTTGAAGATGAACATATACCTCATTCCACTGGTACCTTTGCACCACCATACATAAAAAGATGGCTTTTTCTTAGCAGGGTCCCTTTTTTGTTGTCTCTATTTTGTTGTTCTTGATCTCTTTGAGCACAAATCCAGTCAGAAAAGTCTAAAAACAAAAAGTATATGATTAATATTTATTCCCAAAAAACATACACAAAAAATATGAGGATTTAATAGTTAAAAATCTCTTCTTCCTTTTGTTTCAATGCCTATTCGTTGACCTAAAAAATTTCTTTAATCTGATACTTCTCGATCTTCGTCTCTTCAAGCAGTTCTTGCAAGGAAATTGACACGTTGTCATTACTTCATATACGGTTGAGAAAGTCCAAACTATAAAGAGAAAGGATGCAAGCAAATATGAAGAGGGGCATGTATCCAATAAAATAAGAGAATGTACATAGTTTTTCAAGAGTTGAAATGAAGATCATTTACATAAATTAACCAAATAATAGAAGTGAATCAGATTGTAGAAGAGAGGCCCATGTCTTACCTTAACATATATTTGTTGTACCTATAATCAATTACAAAAAATGATGACACGAAGTCAATTAAAAGGGAAAGAATGCGAACAGAAACATCTTCAGGCATCCAAAAAAATTTTTATAAAAAAAAAAAAAATATTCCAGCCACCACCGCCAATGTCAACCCCAAATTCCTTCACCAACAAAATAAAGCAAAAAGCAGAAACTAATTCAAACAGTTAACATCTTACGGAGATATTGAAAAATAAAGACATATTCAAATACCCAAGAACTTACCAAGAAACCCGCTTGTCTTCATCTTCAATAAAATCCCCATGGAACCTGATTGAGTTTTCTCAAGTTTTGGCCAAAATCCAAGGTACGCCACAGGAAAATTGCAAGATTTGCGAATGATCTTATCCTCATTTGGCTTGGCTCCAGCGCCTCTCTCGTGTTCCTCGGCATCGTTTTATTGAAAGCTGAAAAGCCAAACTAAAGAGACCATATTTGCCAAGCTGACGGTATTACTCTACTGCAAGTCCCAATATTGCAGGTAAGTGTGATATTTTGAAATATATATATATATTAAAAAATACAAACGTGCCTTTGGAACCCAAAAATTATACATTCCAAGGCCATGCGTTGCTTTCGAACCCATCATGTGCATATAAATCGGTGACATATTTATTAATTCGGCAAAAAAGAAAAAAGCAGGCTTAGAAACTAAAAATTTTCCCGCTAAAATGCTTCCAATGGCTATTCCACTATATAGTATATATAGATTATTATTATTTTTTTTACGCTTGTATAATTTACAGCTAGATCGGATATGTAATTAATTAATTATTAGTATGTAGAATGGACAAATCATATTATACAGAATTGCTCAGTACCTCTGTATATGCAGTTATTATGAGCACAATATCCCAAAATGCATCACATAGAAGTACATTCTTTGAAATGTTATTAGAAAATGGTCCAAAATGTTTATAGTATTTGATTCCATGGTTTGAGACATTTACTCTCTCTCTCTCTCTCTCTCTTATTTATAAGGTTGGTTTCGATATATATATATATATATATATATTCGCGACTCCAGTATTTTCTTTGTAAAGTACACTCAAGGCTGTATATATCTTGTTTCTTTCTTTCTTTTCTTTTTGAATGGTCATTGATACTGACTCTATTATTATGTCTTCTCTACGTGTGTCTACACACACATGGCACTCTTCCGCAGGACATATGCGATGATATTATTGCAGTCATCTCTTGATTCATCTATTTTAACCTATAAACGCGTTATAAGTATTATCTAGCTTTCCAATTAAGACCAATTAATTATTCTCACACTAATTCGAAATGAGAATGGAATAAAAGGAAATACGTACAAGCATGGAACTAAAAAGGTCTAGTTTCAATAGAGCTAGTGATTTATTAAGCATGCATATATATAGTTTCTCACACAAGTCCAGTGGTGGATCCAGGATTTTTAATCGTACATGATGGATCATACAAAATATCATGTGTTTTTTTTTTTCAAATTCTCTATATTAAATTTAAAATTTTTCGGATGGATTATAGTTCGTACCAGTCCATGGTTAGTTCCGTCCATACAGACAACTCAAATACACTAAACAAAGTGATCAAACAAATAAATTAAGGGAAATGCATGGGTAATAAAAAAGGATACGTTTTTAAACTATATATTAATGCTCTTCTCCAAAGTTCCTTTAATTGTAAAAAATTACTAATAACTATTAAAGTTAGCGATCGTACGTGATCATTACTACTACCTATCAAATTATTGAAGTATGTAAGTTGATTATATATATATATATAGACCTAGATTATATATAGCTTAACTACGTTAAAAGTTATC
This sequence comes from Nyctanthes arbor-tristis, assembly GCA_963692815.1. Lineage (NCBI taxonomy): Eukaryota > Viridiplantae > Streptophyta > Magnoliopsida > Lamiales > Oleaceae > Nyctanthes > Nyctanthes arbor-tristis. The sequence goes on from CAVNYN010286744.1 coordinate 73,210, forward strand.
GTACATGACCATTACTGCTACCTATCAATGTTCTACTAGTTAGGGATGCTCAAATATTAGACAATAATATGATATAATATCAGCATATAAGCACATTTCCTTCAAATCATATCATCAAGATACATCATTTGTCTAGGACCGTAATGACAACATTAGACGTATGGTGTTTCAACAATTTCAACCAATTTACTTAGAAAAGCGTTTCCAAATTAGCAAACTTTCAGAAACATATTTTTATTAATTGTTATATAATTATTATAAATATATATATTCCATTTTGAGGGATAACGTTGATATTACACACACATATAGATATATGTTGAATGGTACCGGAACGCTAGTTATATTTTAACCTCAGTTTTGGTTCCACGTGTGTTTTTCTTGCACTAACTTTGAATTTGTTGGCATATATGATCGAAATTCTCGGTTCGCACACAGTTGATGCTAAGGACACGTAGATTATATTTTACAGAGTAATTCTAGGAAAATATAGAAATATATGATCAAAATTGTCGGTTCGCATATAGTTCACGCTAAGGACTATTAGGTTATATTTTACAGAGTAATTCTAGGAAAATATAGAAATTAAATGTGATATGAATAAATGACATTTTTATTTGGCACAGATTTATTAGATAATTATCACATAAATACTTCTTTATTACTAAATGAAATTGTAACTGGCTAGGAAGTTAATTGGGTCAATAGCGTGAGAAAATTAGCGGGTCAAATTCAAAGCACCCCTCTTGAAAATAATCAAGAGATCTACAAGAAGCCGGGCATACTGGGGCGACTCCAATTGCAGCGACCTAATAGTCGCCCCAAAAGCTTTGCATACTGCAGCGATAGATTTTGTCGTCTCTAAAAGCGGAAGGCTATGAAAAGACTGCTTCTCAGTCGTCACAGTAAGTAAACCGTCGCCCCAAACTTGAGGCTATTTTTGTCAATTTCTATTAGGTCAAAACTCGGTGGGCTGGCCCATTGGCAACCTATCTCCCCATTTCATTTGTTCTGATTTCTGAATCGATCGTTTCTCAATCGCCCTGTAGAAGCAAGCCCTAGTTTCTTTCACCTCAATCAACGAACAGTGACGACCGGTGCCGGCTGGTTCATCCTTCCTTCAGGTAGTGCTACAGGTGGTATTAGGCAGATAGAATCTTCAATCTTTAGACTTAATTGTATCTTTATCACGCGTGTGCGAATGAGAGAGAGTTGCTAGTTGAAATTGCGTAACAAATAGGGAGAAAATGGAGTGTATTTTTTCGGTTGATTTTCAGTTGAAAGCTTTTTGCTGGGTTAATTTCTCAGAAATAGAAGAGAAGCAACTCCACAAAAGTCCACACTAGTCTCGGCTCCCTTCCTCCCTCCCTCTTCTTTTTTTTTCTTATTTTATACCTCTACTTTTTTTTTTTTTGATACAATAGAGAACAGAGACATCTTTCGATTCATCTCAGCAGGTTTACTTCGCTTAACAAGGTGCGTGATACACATTTTTTCTTATACGGTTCATAGCAGTTTGGGGATTGTGCTTAGGTTTTGATTTTTTGGGTTAGGTTGTAATAGAAAATTGTTACTTTCCTTGCAAATCTTCCATTTTTATGTTCTACTTTACCTCATGAATTTCAGCAAAATATTATGATGTATTGGGATACATATTTTTCCATCTGAATCAAACACTTTAGTTATACTGTACATGGAATTAGATCAAGCTTCAAGATTTAAAGCATGTTAAGAGAATGTAAGCCTTCAGTAATTACCCTCTACTTTATGTAGTGTGTTCTGTCATCCAAAGAATTTGGGGCTTTAATGTTCTCGAATTTTCATATCTCCTTGTATGTTCTTTTTTTAACAGATTTATTTCTCTAGTGCACCCAACTATATTTAGTATAAAATCAAGGCGGATAATCAACACAAGATTATTATTTGAATTTATATTGGAGTAACATCCTTTTTAGTATACTTGAAGCTTTAAGTAACATCCTTTTCCTTTCCTCTTGTGTTACTCTTGGAGTAAATGCAAATGAATTTTATTTGAATTTATATTGCCAATTTTTAGTATACTTTGTGATTCTTTTGTTTTCATCTTTTGTTCTCAAACCTTACACAATTTCCACTGCAAAAGCGGTATTCTACTTCTAGTTTCACTGATTAATGAGAGAGTTTCACTGATTAATGAGAGAGTCCCATTTTTAATACTTTAAGTCTTCAATTTGTGTTCTGGTTATTCTATCACCATATTTTTTTTTGGTAATTTGGTCGTTTGGCTAGGTTATTTAATGGATTCGGAATTCTATATCTCTATAGGTTGACTAGTTGCAGCTACTTGTTGGAATTTTTTCTATTTGTTTGAAGTTTATTAATGTCATGGAACCTGTCTATGATAATAGAGAACCTATCCTTTCAGGGTGGTTAAAGGTTTGATTCCAATTATAGATCATTTTTTCGCAAAATATGGGTTAATTTTATAGATTTGGATGCTCAAAATTACTGATGGATGACGAATAATTTCTGCATTTTCTTATCTTTTGGGTAGGGAAAGTGTCAAAGCCAAGTTATAGTTTAATCCTTGCATAAAATCATGTACTTCTACTGGGGCATGTTTAGTACTGGACCAATAATCAGTAGATGGCAAAAAGATTGGTTAGCAGTTGTTAGCACTTTACTTGGTGTTGCACTAGAAGGCATTTCCATATGTCATCTTTAGGGCTTTCTTTCTTGAATTTTCCATTGAATTTGCCTAATGGGCTGATGGGAATGGA